>CAUOFW020000270.1:0-241474 GCA_963454935.2 Ilex paraguariensis
CACACTCTGCATCAATATACCCTTAGTCTCCTTTCCCCACGCAGCACGACAATTCTGGGAAAAATTGACAACCCTTGATGCATTTGTTTGTTACTTCCATCATAATTTCTCTCTACTCTATTCAATCTTGTCTCAATCCCATGCAAGTACATTGAACAAAACATCAGGCATTCTGTTGCAAGATAGCCTTCTGCAATTGACCCTTCTGGAAAACTTTATCACTCACATAACACTTCAATGTATGTAAGTACCTAACAACACAAAAAAAAAAAAAAAAAAAAAAAAAAGGGTGATATGATTCAACATCACAAGCATATGATTTACATTAAGAGTATCAAAAACACTACCTTTCAATCGGATACATCCATCGGTATTGCACTGGTCTAGTGACAGTTGCCTTCCGCACGAGATGAATGATCAAATGCACCATAATATCGAAGAATGAAGGTGGAAATATCATTTCTAGCTTGCATCACTGAGACATTGTAATATGTTGTTCTTATTTGAAGTTTTTAGTTGTAATTAAGCATGTATCACTGAGCCTAGAAGACAAGTCAAAAAATCAATTTCTAGGGTTCTAAGGTTCTAAGTTCTAGGGTTCGAAGGTTCAAGACAACCATATTCAAAGTGTTATGAATCATTACCGCATTGGTTTGCTACTGAAAGAGGAAATCAGACTGCATGTTAGTACATTTTCAGTTAATGAAAATACTAGTTTCATAGGATCAAAGGCAGCTTAGAGTTTGCGCAAAAAGGATGCTTTCACACGATGAAATTTTTCAAATTTTTGTTTTTAAAATTCTAAAGATAGGATAATCATGTAACAACATGCATTTTCTTAATTAAACAGAACTTTCAGTTTACAAAATATTTGTTAAGGATCGAATCCACCAAAGACTAAAAAGAGGGGAAAAGAAACCAAAAAAGAAAAGAAAAAAGAAGTAAAACCTAGGTGAAATTGTTCTCTAGTTGAGCTGGTTGACGTAGCAACACTCAAACCTTGAGTTGGTTGGACAACATAGTTAACCAAGAATCCATCTCTGAATTTGCTGAGATTGTTCTCTAGCTAGCTACAATAACAAACACAAAAAACAAATCAGAGAGCAGAACAGAGAAAAGAGAAAATTTTCAAAAAATAAAAAATAAATCTGAATTATCTGTCAAACACAAATCAATGCTTGATGGAAAACAAAGAAGTAAATCAGAGAGTAGAGAGGAGTTTACTAAGGCAATTCTTAAACTCCATTACTCCACACATAAGCTGAAAATTGCAATCAAAGAAAATCAATTGTTGAATAGATTCATCTGCAATCACCGACAGGTTGAGAGAGATAAGGCTTCGTGTCCTAGCCAATGAGTTGTTCCCTAAACGATCAAAAATTGAAATCCAATTTCAAAAACCTTGATTGATGATCAAAAATTGAAATCCAATTTTGAAAGCCTAGATCAAACCGACCAAGAATTTTGTGAGATCATAATTGATATTGTGCGTGCACAGAGAGAGAGCAAGTATATATGTGACAATCGATGGTGGCACCTTAATCTTTTTCTCTTCGATTTTCAAAATGAGCTCAGCCTTCTCAACAACCAGGCGGTGGTGGCGATGGAGGTGTCTTTGAGGAAGTCTTCAAACCAGTGGGAATTGTAACGGCTAAGGAGTTGAGAGATCGACGAGAGAGAGAGAGAGAGAGAGAGACAGTGAGAGTAGTTTTAGGGGAAAGGTTTAACACATGAAAAAACGGTGAGAGTAATCCATAAATTTTTGCCAGTACTAAAATTGACATTCAGTGACAAAAAAAAAATTGCAGAACAAGGCATATTTGCTGCAACTGAAAAATGTTATCACTAAAATTTTATATTATTAGTGACTAAATTTAAATTATTATCCCTAAATATTTGGAATTAGCGATGAATTAGTGATATATTTTTGTTGCAACATTTAAATTGTCACTAATTAGATCATTATCATATTTTTAGTGAAAACAATACTTTTTCACCACTAATATATATCATTAGTGATGACAAATAATTATGGCAACTAAATAATTTCAATATCATACTTTCAATGACAATAACAATTTTTTGTCACTAAATATATTCATTCAGTGATAATATTTGTAGCTACAAACTAAATCTAACGGCTAAAAGTGATTTTTTTTGTAGTGTTCCTCTTTTACCCTCTAATATTTCTTAATTATCATTTATGACATACTCTTCATGTTCTAATTTCTCAATTAAATTATTAGTTTATGAAACAAGAGATGGAGGGACACAACTCTTGAAAGATTGTCCATCTTCCTCTATATATCTATCTATATCTATATCTATATTTATATATATACTACTCTTAAAAGCCTACTAAATCAAAAAAAAATTTGTCATCATTACCCTCAAACAAGTGTGTAAAGTTAAATTAGTACTAGATTAATTATCGTAATTAATTAATTAATCTATCTACTGCACTAATTTTTTATTGAGCTATTAGCAACTACTGTTCATCAACCTAATTAAGTTACTTACTTAAGTTAAATTACAACATCACTTGAATTGTGGAATCCTAATCATTATTGAAACTCTTGGAGTTTCGTTACTCCATTACAAACAAAAAAAAAATGAGTGGAAGTTATTTGGCCATTGTCAAAGCTTTCTCCGGATTGAAGTTAAAAAGGCCTACAAGGTCACTAAAAATACCCGTCAGATATTTTCCTCATTAAAAATACCCATCAGCTTCGTCTTCTCTTTTGCAGGTGCCGACAAAAACTACAACCATCATTTTAATGAATTATCAAATTAGGTTTTCGAATTGTTATAGGTTTGATAATTTTCATTGATTGATTTTAGATTTTTATCTTAGTTTTTCCTCTTTCTCGGTATACAAAGGTTACAGTAGTTATAATCTAAACCTAAAGACATTGGATCTCAAACAAGGGTGTGTTTTTGTTGGTGATGATGTTTGGATTTAGGCATGTATGTGTTTCTCGTGCCGCTTGGGTTGGTACCTTTGTTTTTTGTTCAACGGCACAGTTCCCATGATTTTTTTGATTTCAATTGTTTTCGTCGTGCGTCCCTCTATCTCTGTTTCTTATTTGGGATTTCTTTTTTTTGGTTTTCCTCATTGTGTACATACAATAATTTTGAATTAAATAGCTTCTAGTCTTATCATTCTAATTTATAACGCATGTAATGTTTTTTTGTCAGGTTTCGTAACCTACATAGACATATAGCATCTAATTTTTTTTTATTTAATTCTAGCTTCTTTCCAATTTAAAGATTCACTTAAAATTGTAGAATTTGTACGTGTAAGGAGTGTAAAAGAAGTGACATGACAAATTCCTATTGTAATTGTTTGTGAAAATTTGGTTCATCGACCAGGTTTGATAGTTTCAAGTTGAATAGATTTATTCTGGATGAAACGGATTAACGAGTCAATGATAAAGGAATCATGAAGTAGTAGATATTATACTTTGATAGTGATCATGCATATTATCTCAATTAATTTTTTCCTGGGCTCTATTTGGTTAGGCAACACTGTTACTTTTAGTAATTTCAATATGCATATGTATCCATAATTTAGGATCCACAAATTTGTTTTATTGCATCTGTGTAGAAGAAAAAGAATATGAAACTGAATGTATCATGAGATATTGTAATATCTCATAACGACAAAAGCATGTTGCATGTTTTCATGGTTTTGAAGAATTAAAATGATTTTCTTAAGCATATTCACTTCCATAACGTAAAATAGTGTGTAAATAATTATAATATTTTTGAAATTTATATTTTCTTTGTCATCTATAACACTAGAATTACAATTGTTTACATTCATGTTTTATGATGATTTGAATAATATAAATATCATGTAATTTTTGCACCAGTAATATATGCTATTTGATATTTAAAATGCTCACATACAACCCATGTAATGCAGATCGTATTATGGAAGAATTAGATATAAGAAAAGAAGAAAAAATGGATGAAACAAGAGAGAGAATTTTAGGAAAAAGATTCAATATCAATAATCAATAATTAAAGTCTAATCTCACAACAAATATGTATCCCCTATACATATAAGGAGTTCACAAATCCTATATATATAAGGAGATCACAAACCCTAAAATAAATAAATAATCAAAATGACAACTAAATCCTTAAAAGTTAAAAGAAAATACCTAAAAAATAAATACTAAATTACTCTCATGTTTAATTTAAAATATCTATCCAATTCCCTTATAAGTTAAGAGAAAGTACTTAAAAAATAAATACTAAATTACTCTCATATTTAATTTAAAATATCTATCCAATTCCTACACGATCTCTATTATTCTTCTCCGATTGAAAAAAACTCTTCTCCGGAGAGTCTTCAAAGCAGAAGGACCCAAAGAGAGTAGGATGAAAAAGACATAATGTCTCATCTATAATGAAAGAACTGTCGACTTCTTTCTATCGAACAGGATAAATGCAAGAATCATCATCTGTATGAACACCTGCAAATAAAATAGGAGGTTCTAGAGTACCTCGATTAAGCAGCATGTCCTCCAAATAAAAATCTGGATTAATGCTAACATTCAATGAAAAATTAAGTAAATAAGCATTAGATCCAAACTCAAGAATAGCAAAATAATTTTCATTAGATTTAAACAACTTGCATTCAACGGGACAAGACATCAATGACAAATGAGTAATTATAATACCCTGGTGCTGAAAATAAGAAAGTACGGACTCAATTGAACACTTGACTACTGGCAAAGAAACAAAGTTATCACTGTCAAGTGGGGCAGAATCTAGAACAATGTCAACAATCTCAGGTTGGGAATAATTCGTAGCAAAGTCACGATGACTTGGACAAGTAGACACAGAATAGTCACTAGTAGATTATGCAATAAATGACTCGATTGGCTTAATATCTTGCATACGTGTTGACTCAACAGACTTTTTTCACAATTTTCAAGACCAATGAAGGTTCAAGAATTGACACAAGCAAAGACTCACTCATACTTTCTTTCGATATGAACTCTTATGGGTGCAAAGGAGGACGACTCTGATCTGATGAAATTGAAGGAGGGAGTTGGAAATCAATATGAGTAACATTTTTCTCTTTAT
The DNA here is from genome assembly GCA_963454935.2 of Ilex paraguariensis. Classification (NCBI taxonomy): domain Eukaryota; kingdom Viridiplantae; phylum Streptophyta; class Magnoliopsida; order Aquifoliales; family Aquifoliaceae; genus Ilex; species Ilex paraguariensis. Next base: position 5,101 of record CAUOFW020000270.1, read on the forward strand.
CCGCTACTAGCATATCTAAATCCTTTGTCACATTCGGATTAGGAAAGCATGTAGAAGCAACATGGACATCATTCAAGTAATCATGATACTCATATGTTGTGAAAATAAATTTTGAAGGTATCTTTTGCTGTTTAGCAGACAGTGATTGAGAACCCATCAAGTTATAGTTGGATTTCTTATGAAATCTCTCAACCTTTAAAGCATATTGAAAGGCTACAACTATCATATTAAAAGTGCATAGATTGACCTCCCTATTAATTTTTGGTCTCAACTCAAGAATAAACTGATCAATTATCCAAGGTTCTTCAACAATGTCACACAAGTACATGAGATAATCGAACTGGATAAAATAATCAGAGACACTAGAAGAATGTTGTCTAAGATTGAGCCATTGGTCATAAAATTGATTCATGTAGGAAGTAGACAAATATTTCTCTTTCAATGTATATCTCATTTCAACCCAAGTGATAGGTGATTCTCCTAAGGGGTCTAGGTTTCTTTAGATTGTTTGTCAATACTTCTTGGCAGAACTCTCTAACATCAATTTAGCAAAACGAACGCAATGGGAATCTGACATGTCATGCCAATTAAAATATTCTTCTAAATTAGCTAACAAATTCAAGAATTCAAAAGGATCTAAAGTGCCACTAAATATAGAAGGATCTTTCACTCGTTTGGTCATATGAGTTGACTCCATGTAAACATTCTTAGACTTTCTATGATGATGACATTGAAGAGAGATTCTTGAAACATGCGCATTAGAGAAATTTATGAGTGACTCTTAGAACAAGGGAATGATACCAAAACAAGTTGAAGAATATAATTGACAAATAATTTGGATCCTTTGCAAATTTTTTAAATTATTTCAATGAATAAAAATATCAGTTTCAAATTTCTATAGGAGTATGCATATCATAATCAAGAAGAAATTATAAAACTTTTTAGGAATGATTCTGCAATTTTATGGATCTGTTGGGAATATTTTCTATAATTTTGGAACTTTTGGGGGGAAGATTCTGTAATTTTTGAAACTTCTAGTGATGATTCTATAATTTCTGAAATTTTCTGGTGGTGATTCTGCAACTTTTAAAATTTTTTAGGGTTTTTCTGTAATTTTTGATGACCTCTTGGGATGTGTTTGCAATTTTTGGAACTTATGAGGATATTTCTATAATTTGCTGAATATGCCGAGAACTTTGGGTCAAAACTTAACCCACAGGCTACTACTACAGCAACAAAATCTGATAAAAAAAATTTTTCTCGTTGGCTGGCTCTTTTTTTTTTTTTTTCCTGGATGAACAGTATTTTTGGATGAACAATACATGCGTGAACAGTGCGATGAACAGTAACTTTGTTTTTTTTTTTCTCCAAATCAAAGTTGGACTCTGATACCAAATTAATGTAGATCGTATTAGGGATGAGAAGAAAAGAAAAAATGAATGAGAAAAAACAGAGAATTTTAGGAAAAAGATTCAATATTAATAATCAATAATCAAAATCTAATCTTACAATAAATATGTATCCCCTATATATATAAGGAGTTCACAAATCCTATATATATAAGGAGATCACAAACCCTAAAATAAATAAATAATCAAAATGACAACTAAACCTTTAAAAGTTAAAAGAAAATACTTAAAAAATAAATACAAAATTACTTACATGTTTAATTTAAAATATATATCTCATTCCTACACGATCCCTATCACCATGTGTGCACCAACTAATATGTAGAAATTCACTTAACAAAATTAGTGGTTTTTATGTGATTGTTCAAATACTTTATTAAAGGAATTAATTATTATGGTAATTAGCTTAATTATTGGGGGTAGTTTTTCTAATGCCGTCAATCTTTCCAGTTAGCAACATGTTCATCAACTTAATTAATTCCATTATTTACATTAGCATAAATAAATTTATGATGTTAATTATTTGATTAATGGAATGAATTAACTTAACTATTGGATTTGTTGGGGAGTTTTACGAAGATTTAAAAACTATTGGGTTTTTGTGGTAGTTTATTTATTTATTTTTTGGTGGGAGATCATGGATGGGTAATTTGGGAATTTTGTGTTTAAAATATGCCGATACCATTAAAGTTGGATGACTTCTCAAACGGATCATAACGGCTGGGGCTAGGTGTTATACGACACCAAACTTCAAGGGAGCACGGTATTATTTTTCATACCTAAGGGGTCCATGTGATTTAGTGCAAACCTTAGGCGTCTGGATGTAATTTACCCAAAAGTATTACACTTTAACTCCTCCAAATATGGCCACTGCCTCATATTACTCCCTCACCTATCATGTTTTTTACATTTCACCTCACCTAGTTTGATTCTGGTCACGTTGTCCCCAGTGATAAACGTATTTTATAATGTCGATAAAAAAAATTATCACTTTGCTCGTGGTGTGAACAACTTTTTTGCTAGAAATCTTATTTAATTATTTTTTATTTTTTGGCAAATTTGTATACGGTGGTTCGAATTTGATGATCGAAATATTCATTGAGCCTATTATTCATAGTCTAATATGAATTGGGCATGACATTTTACCCACATGTCAGTCCACTAGCTAAAGATAAAAGAATCCGTAAGATCGGAAATGCAGTTGTATGCTAGCATATGAGAAAAGAAGAAGAAATCCCTAGAGGGTACAAGCATAAGAAAAGAAGAAGAATCCCTAACTCGGACAAATGAAGAGATCAAAATAGATGAACAACACCGCAAGTAAAGAAGATTCTTTAAAACTGTTGAAATAACAAGTCTATAGTAAAAGAATCTACAGGAGTTAGATCTCATATAGTACTATTTTCTTTCATTTCTTGTTGGAGTAGATCACTTATAATAGGCCTTTGGAAAAAAATCCAAAGTACAGTGGACCGCCCAAAGTCCGGCAGCCCAACAGGCTAACAGCCCCCGGCCCATAGATATGGTAGCCCGCAGGTAACACGTTAGCCAGACAGGTAGGGTCTGTACTGAATTTTTTTGGGTCAGGGGCCTAACGGGCTGGCCTGTTAAGAAGCACGATGGGCTGGCTCATTAATAAGCCCGTTAGCCCAGCCTATTCATTTTTCCTTAAGTCAATAACTCAATCAAAATGCAATTATCTCTAAGAACAAAATGTCTGTTATGCTTAATATCTTTAGTTGAATCTATGTCTGTCTTAATTCTACTCTTTATTTGAGTAGTCTTTTCTTGGTCAAATTGCCCGAGGCCTATACTTTTTTGAATTCAATCGTAGATATTATATCAGTCATACCTTTTTTTTTCTCTTAGCCTTTGTTTGACAAGTTACTGTAAGTTTTTGATGAGATCTTTAATACTATTGTAGAAAAGTCATGATTTATTCAAGAAAAAAAATTCTAACAATTGAAAAAGTTACAATACCCCTAACAAAAAAAAATTACACAACCCTCCCTTATTATTTCAATATTTCTTCACCATTGAAGCTCATTTTCTATTTTTGTATCTAACTTTTTTTATAATAACATGCCAGTTCGGAGAAGTTAGAGTTGGAATATTGGATAGCAGTTGTTACAATACTCGCACTCAATTAATATGAATATTTTTTTTGTTAATTTATTTTTTCATATCATATTTTATTAATTTATGTCATATTATAATCTTTACATAAAAAATTATTATTTTAAAAAAATTGCTTTAGACCCAAAAAGTGGGCTATAAGGCCCGACCCATGTTTAGCCTACTTTTTGGCCCATTAGGCTGACCCACGGGCAGGCTATGGGCCTTAAATTATTTTCCATGCTTTTTACGAATTCATGCTTGTTCTTACCTGCCTATAGTTTGATTGAACAACAAATTACCTCTATAGTTTAGAAACATACACATTACCTCTTTGTGTTAATCCTATATTGGGAAAAAAAGGAAGTGTTCTTCAAAAAATATAGATTAATTGATTGTCACATGTATCGAGAGCACTCAAAAAGGTAAGATTGGGATTTCACTTGTGTTGGGCGGATGAAGCCTCTTAGTGGGATTTCACAACATACACATTACATATTTGTGCCTTTGACATTGATTTTATTATTTTGATTTTCATTATAAAAAAAAAAAAAATAATTGTAAGGAATATAAAAACTTAATTAAGTACCCAAATCGGTGATAAGATGATGATTGATAGCATGATAGTATATATAACAAATGACATTTTCGATGTTATTTATAACAAAATCATCAAACAACATTTTTAAATGATAAAAAAAAAACGCATTGGGGTCAATTGAAAATTATTATAATTAACTCATTCTTTGTAAAATAATAAAATTGGTGTTCGTATGCACTATGTAAACTAATTTTTGGCCCTATTATGTCGAATAATTATATTTTGTGCCAACAATATATCTAATAAATATAAATGTATAATTTTGGTTGGCCTAAAAAAAATCTAAAGCTTGCTATAGTGCCCGGGCCCTTGGTGCCTCTCCATGGTGATAATGAGCGACGTTGAAGCTTCATTGCCAGAGGTTGATTTTATGTTTGCGTGGTGAGCTCACCAGGTGTTTGTTACTATTCTTATAGTCCCTATTTAACAAAAAGGCAGTGGCGGTGATCAAGGTGACGGTGGTGGTGGAGCGGTTTCCAAACTAATTTTTTTTAAAGTATTTATGAGAAATAATTTCTAGAAGTACTTTTAAAAAGTCACTCCAAACACACTTTTAGGTACTTTTTTTTCCTATTAAATTTAGGGTGTTAATATTAGTCATTAGATTAACTTTAAAGTAAAATTTAAAGCGATCTCAACCGCGAATAACAAAAGTAATTTTGTTTATCATTTGAGATTTAAATTGTAAATTATTTTATTGTATAGATGTTTCATCCTCTTGGCTTTATGACTTTAGAGAATTTGATTAACTGCTGTTGCATTACTTACCTACAAGGTAAGCGTTGTTTGCACACACCATTGTGGCAGTCACAGTTGTATATATCTATACTAATTTAAAATATCACCATATATGAAAAACATATGTTTTTCACTTTTACCCTTAACACTACAAGTATACCATGTTTATCCTTCCTACAAAAAGTATATCTATATTACTACAACTTGTTGCATTAAAGACCCCCTCAAAAAAATATATATATATATTTGCTACTTAAGCTTCCTCAATGACACCCCTTCGTCTCTTTGTCTTTGTCGGTTGAATTCTCCTCATTCACTCACTGTATAACCTCTTTCACTTGCTCTTCTCAGCTCTACAGATTCTAGAAATTAATGGTTGTCTAAACAATGCCTACATCGGTTATGAATGGGAATACGAATAATTGTGACTCAGTGCTATTATTCTTTATCAGGTACTTCGTATTTCTTTTGCTTCCTTTCTCCCTAAGAAACACACTGTCATTCTCACCATTGCTGAACTGGTGATGTCCTTCTTCAATGGGTATTTCATTTCTCTTTTTGTGTATTATTTGTGTTTTTGTTTGAATAAATAAACGAAATGATTGAATAAATTTGTGATGATTGAATAAACAAATGAAATTGGGTAAATAGAGATTTTGTGAACCAACAGAACTCGAAAAGCCATATAATAAGTGAATGGGGTTAGCTTAATTTCCAAATTATTGGTGAATTCTTATGTTGATTGCATATGACAAGACCTGCTTGAGAGAGATCAAGTTGATGGAAAATTCAATAATGTCCCACCTGTGAGTGGGATTGGAAAGAGAACTTCTAACAATGCTTTAACATTTTCTCTTACCTAAAATTGAAAAGGAGTGCTTAACCATTTTGATGGCCCCGATCATTTGGTGGTAGCAGACTAACTGGTGTTGTGAGACAACTAGAATGATTCTTAAGCAATGAAAGTTTATCAGGTTTGTTGGGACTCTATCGTAACTCTAATAATTGACATTGGTCAGTTTGTTATAGGATATTTACAGCCTTCTCATTGTGTGGTTTTGTTAAGTTCATTTGTTTTTAAGTTCATGTTGTTGGAACTAGTAGCTACATCAATTTTTTCCCCTAAAATGTGCTTGTATTTCAAGGCTTTGACTGCTTAAGAATCGTTTATTTTTCGATCTGCCAACATTGTCCTTGGTAAAAAGTGGACAATTAGGACAGTTGAATTACACTTTGGTCACATTAAGAGGTCAATAGCCTAAAGAATGCTCTTAGTCATTCACAGCTTCTCTAATAGGCGTTCAGAACCTTCAACCACCATGGCTCTGAAATTTTTCTGTGCTTTGCCACTTGAGGCTTCTATAATAGAGATGGAAAGTCTTGAACTATCTCAGATACTATCTCAGATCCAAGCACTTTTTTGATGATAATGTGTCTAATCCTTATATGAATAAGTTCTAAACGTTTCTTAAGGAGGAGTAAAGACTTTTTTGGGATATTTGGTGTATATTTTTTTTACTCAATTGCATGTGATGCATTGTATGATGATTACACTTTGTGGTTTATGTGAATGTGGATTGATGCTTATGCTTGTAGGCCCATATTGTCTTGATTATTTTGAGCCAAACTATACCAAAGTGTTAATAGTTGTATATTCAGTAATGTTATAAACAACTTTATCCTTTTTCCATTATCAATTTCGGTCGTTCTTCAATCTTAATATTTTCAATAGTTGTTATTATGTCATTCTACTTCTTTTGTCTACTTGTTGGCCTCAATGGTACACTTTCAAATCATTTTCATTGGTCTATGTTCCAGTTGTGCTATTATATTAATTCACAAAAATATTCATTCTTAACGTTTCTTATAGTGTCACATTCTATTTTATGAAGGCCAAAATATACTTTGTGCACTTGCTGCCATGTTTTCCCTAAGGCGTACATTGTTATATGCATGACTATTGGTTGTTTTATCATAAAAATAAAAAAATAAGAGAAAAAAAAGTTGTGCATGTGTGGCTTCAACATAAATGATGATAGATGTCTCAGTTGTAGGCTAAGTTCAAAGTTGAATGTGACATCAGTTAACATCAATTTTCCCTACGAGCCAAATGCGAAGGTTGGTGATATACTTTTTGATGTGGATGAAAGTCATAAGTTCCTAATTCCTCCTATGAAATTTCAATCTGCAAATTTGTGGTTGTGTCATGCTTTTTCTTTTATATTGATGATTATAAGTTGATATTAATTCTAACTATTAGTATTATATGAGCATAGCTACAATGAGAATAATGGGATAATACAAGGAATGGACAAAGGTGGATTAGGTTGATGTAGCAAGGATAATAATTGATTTATTTATAGAAAAAGACATATACTACTCAAATGTAAGGAGTTATAAGAGTTATCTCCTACAAATCTGCATCATTTTCTTTTGATCACCACAACTTCCTAAATGTTAGTTTCTATATTGATTGAGTGCTTTAATTCTTTGAAGTCCTTCCCCTTATTGATCCCAGATTTTGTGTGAAAAAATTCGAAGTCAATGTATGTTCTCTTTCCCTGTGTTTAATCTAAAAACATGTTTCACTGTTGCACCTTAAATTTTAAGATAAAATAACAATAATGAGTAGTACATCACAAATTGGCTGCTCATCACTGTTGCACCTTGAAAAAATAGAATGTGGCAACAAAAGATTATGAGTGATATTGTCCGAGTTTGATGATTCTTTGTGAGTTTAAGGGTTAAGTTATTTTGCTTGTTTAAAAGTTTTAAGATGATTAGCCAATCCCAAATAGTTTGGCTAAGGCTTTGTGTAGTTGTATTAGTTTGGTATCCCAAATTCTTATGATATTTGGAAAATGAAACTGTAAGTCTTACAATGTGAAAGTGTTAGTATGTGGTAAATGTTCCATTATGCATTTGATATTAGTACATCATGTTGTGCTCTACGTGATAAAAATGTGGAGGTGCATGTTCTAGAATAATGTTTTGTGTGAACTACAGCAAATCAAAAATTATTGAAATGAATGTTTTTGGAGTACTTGAAGACAGTTTATTTTTCGTCTAAAGTTTTCTAAGACAAATCTTTATGGCTTACAGTTTAGGTTTGAACTTTATTTAAAATCTTTATGGTTGCTCATGTTTCACCGGCTATACACTTGCGTAATCAATCAATTATGCGTTATTTTTTTTTCTCTGTTCCATAAGATCAATAATTTTTGGAAATTTCACTATTACTAGTTATATTTTTTATTTTTTGAAAAAGTGGATGTATTAACTATTATTAGTTTCAATAAAATAAGTTAACTTGTGTTCGGGAGTTTTTTTTTTTTAGAATTCCTTTATGTTTTGTCTTATCGACTAACCTGTAATTGATAATATCATAATTAATTTTTTCTGATAAATTTAAGCTTGAGTTTTGATTTTGTCATGTTATTTTTTTCTTGTTAGGTGCTATGTCATTCATTATTTCAAAATTGAGATTTCAAGTCATTGAACTATATCTGATTAAAAAAGCACTTATGAATTTTATTATCAAGTTTGATCGGTTATCTTCCTTTTCTTCTTCTCTTTTTTTTTTTTGCACTTTTTTACTTTTAAGCTTGCCTTAAGTGTTTCTACGTATAACAATTGCAAACGAGATTGGTCATGGTAGTTTTATACTAAAACCCTTCAACAACTTTCAAATCCAAATTTCTAGACATGATCGATCACAAGTATGCTCATTCACTTATTGTTAAGCCTCACATCAATTCTACATTTGACATGTCACCTTTCCACAAGCTTTCTGCCAATTGTATTGAGTCCACCCCCTTGTATTAGGTCGGAGTTGGTCTAATGCTTCTAGAACAATTTGGAGGGACTGATGTTATTTCATCTTATGCAATGTTCAATTTTCAAAGCTGCAAGTAAGGGCTTTTTGTAGTACATTATGGTATAATCAGGATTAAACAAACTAGAGTTCGAGTAGATAAATATTTGAATCTATGCATTATAATAAGTTACTCGGCTGAATAAAATTTATATGTTTTGATGTTTATACTATGAAAAAATCTCTTTTTCGTTTACTTTTGGATGTTATTGATAGATGAGTCAACTCTAGAGTCTTTGTAAGTCACTTCTACTAGAGCATGCTCAGGATGCCTTCTTGTAGGACTGGGGTCCATTTTGAAGGTTCATGCAATTTTTGAATCTAGGTACATTGGTACTCATTTTTTACTTCTTTCTTGGAAAGTTTAAAACCTATTCCTTTCCTTGAAATAGTGATTCACCTTTATGATGAGCATTATCAAGGGAAGGAGGTCACTGCCATATTGGAGCTCACTGCCATACTGGTGATATGATTTAACCGAACAATAGTTATAACTCTAAGCACCACTTTTCGCTTTACAGTAAGTAGAAAGAATTCTAATTTAATTGTATATTTATTTTCACTCACTTGCTTTGATTTCTTATCATGTCTACATCATATGTCTGTCTAAAACTTACAGGATTTGATTTCTTACTCAGATTGATCTAAAACTTCTGATTACTATCCTGCTCAGTTTCCACAAAATTTGACACGTTGAGTGAGGGCAGCTATTGGGTGTTATCCAATTGCCAATGAATTCATTAGGGCATTTGAATCTAATTCTAAAACCACAGCTTGGTAGCCTTTCTTACTTTAGAGTTTCTATTTTATTTGTTTTTTGCTAAATTTATCACTAATGCTATGATTTACTCATTCCTTTCTATTTAACAGGGGAAGCTCGGACCAATGAGAGGGCAATAGAGTTGTAAGTTGTAAACATCAGGTGACAATCCAATAGAAAGTATGCCCGCAAGAGAAGAAATAATGATACTTCTTTGTTGTTAGAATGAACCAACAATAACATAGTAAAGGTAAGGATTTGAAACGAGTGGGCATAAGAACGTATCAGTTAGACTAGCAACGTGACGTTAAGCAAGCGGCGACAGTTGCAACAAAATCCATGGGTCTTATCTAATGAAACAAAATCCAACAATTCTCAAAGAATTTTGTTGTGTAATGGATATAGATCATTGCTACTTATCCCAATAGAGGTTATTTTTACTTTTAAGATGTTAACATTTGTTTGATACCTTTATTGCCATGACTAATGATATATGAAACATTTGTAGTACAACTCAAATGGTCTTCTCACTACACAAATGCTCTGATTTAAATGTAATTGTTGACTAACGAAAGGCTGCTATTGTTGCTTCTACACCATAGGAAATGTTGAAAGTTCAAGATACATTGGCAACTTTATAAATTATTCATGGGCTGAAGATAAAAATAACGATTTACTATTAATTTTGACTCTCTTTTTTCTGGCTTGATAAAAATAGTACATTGTTTTTTACATCTAAAAAAAATAGAGTTTTCACATGTATTATCAAACAAATTACATGGAAAAATCTCTTTGGAAAAAAAACTAATTTAGGACTTGTTTATACAATATTTCTCATAGAACACGGTCCATGTGCAATACACGTGTGCACCAACTAGTTATATGAAATGAGTGTAACGACCAAATTTGTGTATAAATTAACACAAAAAAAGTTAAAAATTATAATTGTTAAATGATTTAACTTAATTTAATAATGTGGTGTAGACTCTCTTTGGAATGTTTCTTACGTGTACTGTCCTCTGATTCTCGGTGGATTTGATGATAACAAGGGTTCTGATCGATATGTTTTTTTTATCTTTGAATTGGTGTTGACTTTGGTGGATTTGATGAAGACAATGGCTTGACTAGCCTGTTCCTTAATTTATGATTTGGTGATACATTGGTAGATTTGTTAAATATGAGAGTCGGATTAACGTGATTCTCATTCTTCGATCTTTGATTTGGTGAATTTGTTGAAGAAGAGGGTCAAATTGACGTAGTTTCATATGATATTGGCTTTATTGAATCTTCTCACTGTTCGTTTTGTTAAATAACTTGAAGATGATTTGAATCCCTTGAAGAAAGACATTGACGGTGTTTCTTTCTCCTTAGAGATGGATTTGCAATACCTTAGTTGGGGGTAGACTCCGGCAAAGCTTCGCTACTGATCTTCTTTTCTTCTTTGGAGATGAACTCGGACAGAGCTTTCTTGATCTTTGTCCTTAGAGATGGATTTGTAAGACCTTAGTTGGGGGTAGACTCCGATAAAACTTCGTTATGATCTTCCTTTCTTTTTCTAAGATGAACTCGGGCAAAGCTTTCTTAATCTTTTTCCTTAGAGATGGATTTGCAAGACCTTAGTTGGCGGTAGACTCTAGCAAAGCTTCGCTATTGATCTTCCCTTCTTCTCCTGAGATGAACTTGCGTAGAGTTTTCTTAATCTTCTTTTCTCCTTGGTTTCCTTTCTTCTCTTTTGCCCCCTCTTGGTTTCTCTTTGACCTCTATTTATAGTGTTGACAGTAGTTATTTATATAAATTTATTTTACTTGAATACCCTCGTATGAGCCTTATGTAGTGGGCCACCCATATTTATGGGATTTAGTTGATTTATAGAATTTAAGTCCAACTCAATTTATCTTTAAAAGTCTATTTAATTTGAACTAATGAAATTTAAGTCTTTCTTAATTAAAATCTTGTTTGATTAAATATAGGCTTTATTATTTGGACTTATAAAATTTAAGTCTAAATCTAGCTTAATTTTTGAAGCTTGTTTAATTATTTTGGGATTATGACATTTAGGTCCAAATGAGTTGAGCTTAGAAGCTTAATAAATTTGGATTTATATTTATGAAATTTAGGTCTGTTCTAAATTAATTTTATAATTTTATTTAATTGATTTGGACTCAAGTATAAACATTATTATGTTTTAATATCTACAATAGGCTCATGTAATTTGTCTACAAATGAAAAGCATGGCCTGCATGCACAAACTTGCACCAAACTTGTTAATTCACCAAATAGGCTAAGGATTTGGTCTACAATATGTTTGTTGGATGATAATAGGCCCCTCATCAACTGGCATCACCCCGCAAGATTCTTCTGCATTATTGATAAATTGAACAATTGAAGAACCCATACTTTTGTCATCCATGGAGTGTATGAGAGGAGATAACCAATAAAACTCTAGTTACGAGAAAATAGAAGATAAACTTATTATTAAATGAGTGCATATAGCATAGAGTGGACTTAATTAAAATTGGGTGAATATAGAAACAGTAAACTTTATAATTTGATTATACAAATTTTAATGAGGTGGGAATGTATATTTGTAAGGTGAGAATAGCCCACCTCTGAGATTGTTAAAAGGGTAAAAAACAAAAATAAAAATCTCTAAACTAAGTCTCGGTCTCACTTTACCCATTATATTTTTATGGGTTACACTTAACCCCTTCTAACTTGTGAACAAATTGTAAATTTAACAGAATTCATTTATTATAACGGCGTAATAATTGTATGCATTAATTAAGTGGGTGTGTTATAAAATAAATAAATTTTTTTCTTGAATTATCAATTTTACCCTCCATCTTCCTCTCTCTTTTTCATTTTCTCTCTAGACTTGTAAATTCATTTTTGACCCATCAAAAGACTTGTTTTCTCAAATTTAAGGTCATTTTTAAACTTCTTTACCCCAATTTAACTGGACCGAACCCTTCTTTTGAAACTTTAACAAGTTATTTAAAGTTTTGATTTTTAAGTTTTTCAAACCCTTGTGGGTTTCTTCACCACACTCAAACACCTCGGTCATGGCTTCCAAACACTCTAATACACTTTATTATAATCCCATAGCACAACCCAAGCATCAATGGAGGAAGAAAGGGTTGTTTGCTATATAACCTATTTAAAAATCCATAACCACTAGCCCCTAAATCAAAAACAAAAAATTATTTTTTTCCCTTTCTTTAGCCTCTTTCTCTCTCTCTCTCTCTCCTCTTTCCTCTTCATTCTGGCATTCTCCACATTTTGCTGAGAAATTTGTGGGGGTGGAGGATAGTGACGGGGTGCGACTATAGTGGTAGAAATGTGCTAATTACAAGTCTTATTTTTTTTGAAATAAGGGTTCTATAACGATGACATTACAAAAAAAATTGAATTATAATTAGGGATAGTTTAGTTTTTTTGTATAAACTGTTACATCTAGTAACATTTACAGTTTGTTCACAAGTTAGAAGGGGTTAAGTGATGTCACGCCCCAAATTTCCGCAAACCCGGGAGTGAGTGAAAAGGAAGAAGAAAAATAAATGAAAGGTCATTTGGTTGGATAAATTGACTTTTCATTCATTTTTCATGGTTTTTCAAAGTTTTTTTCAAGCCACTTTTCTTTCAATTTTAGCTTATTACTTCAAGGTTTCTAAACCCTTCCTTTTGACATCTTTTCCACCTATTTAAAAGGTGTTTAACACACTTAACAAGTCTTTTAATTTTTCATAAAATTTCAACATATCCTCCTTTGTTTTCCAAGTCTTTTTCCCACCTAATATTCACAACATTTCATATGCAAAAATATATCACAATCCACCCTCACTCAGTGGCCACAATTCATGTAAATTAAACATACATATTTTGTTTTCAACATACACATCTAGTTATTTTGATATATAAATATGATACTCATTAAATAAAGATAGCGTACAAATCAATTGAGTTTACACTCTTACACTTTAAAATGTCACAAGTTCTATAATCCATCACTTTTTCAAACTAAAATACAAGTCATTTGGGCTTATGCTCATACATACAAAATATGTCACAAGGGCCAATTATTCATTCAAGCCCCTTTTCTCTCCTTCATTTAAGACTTCATCAAGTCTCAAGTATCGAGAGTCTCATCTATAATATGATATCCCACGAATGGGTCAACTCAACTGCTGGTATGACAAAATGCTAATGTCAGGAACAAATTTAAGGCATGACATGTGCAAGTGTACATTTTAAAAACTACAACCTCATAATCCTTCAATGCTGTGCGATTTCAATATGCATGACACACACATGCAACTATGTGCCACTCATGTCTCGCTTCACAGTCCGCCCCCGTCAGCCTGTGAGTACTGTCATTGGCCAGATTTTGAGTTTTTCACCATAAGATCTACACCTTCATAATGCATAGCACCAAGTGCTCAACCCACACTATGTTCCAAGGATTCATGTGTGCAAAAATGACATAATATTTCTCAATGTGAATTCTATTAAATTTTTCATAAAACAGGTGCGCGTACAACTTAAAATATGCCTCATTCATAAAGTAAAACATAACTTCAAATTTACAACACTTTATCTGCATGAATGTGAAGCACCATTCAATGGATTAAACATATGATCAAGTTTCATGATCATTACTTTCACAATTTTTCAAGGAAAATTCAAATACACAAACAACCAACTCATGGGATAAATCATAACTCTCAAACCACAAGAGTTTCTTTACATGAACATAAATTATAATATAATAATCCAACACATATAGGAGGTACATCTTTTATCAAAATAACAAATTGTCAAGAAACTCAAAAAACACAAAAGTACTTAAACTACTAACTCTAAGTTTTCAAAACAACTATCACCTAAGTGATTTTCTAACATCAAGTAAACTCCTAAATCATTCAATCAACACTTAGGAAGGCAAGAAAACTTAAATATATTCTTAACTTAGTAAAATATCATACCTAAAATAGATTTTCTGAAACCAAGAGAGTTGTGTTCGCTGTATAGCCGAACCGATTGGTAAAAATATAGCCCTTGTTGAGAGGAACAACTTCTAAGAAAGAAGTCTTATAAGAATCTTGGCTTAGGAGTGAGTTTTGGTAACTTGAAACTTGAAGAATTTAGAAATTTTCTTCTTTTTTCCTCCTTGAACGGGTACTACCTTTTCCCAGACCAAAATGTGATATTTTTACACTAACGGAACTGAATTTATAGTGGAGGACAAATGTGCAAAATAACTCTTTTGCCCTTGATAAATTTAGAACCCCGTTACACTGCAACTCGTCCCGAAACGCTTCAATTTTACATTTTATTTTAACCAAATTTCTTAAAATTATTTTAAATAAAAATTTTCAAAAAAATATATTTTCGCCTATGGCCGGTCCCACCTGCGCCACCTAGAATACCTTTTTTGTCTAATTTTTGAAATTGTTTCCGTTTAGGTTCAAATTTGCACATTATGTGTATTTTAACATTCGAAGTATGTTTCTTTTCTATGACATACTCAAATTATACTCTTAACCATGACTTATGCCTAAATGATGCAAATATAGTACCCTGTCAACAAATGGTGCATGAATTGTGCTCTACCAATAAAATTAAAAAATTTATCGTCATTTTTCAGATCTCTACAAACCAAACCCGTAAAAATATAGAGGGATGAAGTGTTTTTTGACACCCCTCTAATTTTTGAAATATAACTATACATCCTAGTAATTTATATATGCGATTCAGAAATCGCCTTTACTGTCTATTTTGTTTCTAACAAGCAAAAAAACTTGTGATGTGATGGCTAATTTTTTTATAAGTTACCTATTTTACCCTTGGTGTGATATATACAGCAAGTTTAAATCAATATGATACCATCTTGTTCTTTCTTCTTATTTAAAATAGATGACATTTCTTAGTGTTAAATTGATAAAATAATTTTAATTTGATAAAATTAAACGTTAAAGTATTGAAATTAAATTAAATTTTGATGTTAATTTGATAAAATTAAATTTTAAATTAATGAAATTAAATACTAATACAATGCTAATTTAAAAAAATTTGAATAATAATTTGATAACAATAAATGTTTATGTGATAAAATTAAAGGTCAATTAAGCATTGATTTGATAAAATTAAACTTTAATATGACATTAAACTAAAATTGAAATATAGGTTAATTTGATAACATTGAATAGTGATTGGATGAAATATTAACTATGTTGGTCTTAATTTTATAAAATTGAAAATTAATTTGGTGTCACTTTGATAAATTTAATATTAATAGATAAAATTAAATATTAATATGATAAAATTGAATGCTAATTTGATGTCGATTGATGAAATTGAATGTAAATTTGATGTTAAATTAATAAATTAAATTAGTGAAATTAAATATTAATTTAACAAAATTGGATATTAATTTGACAAAATTGAAATTTGATCTAATGAAATTAAATATTAATTTGATATAATTTAAAATCAATTCTGTGTTGATTTGATAAGATTAAATATTAATTTGATATAATTTAAGGGCAATTTCTTTTTTATGTAATGAAATTGAAAATTTTTTTGGCTTTAATTAGATAAAATTGAATATTAATTTGATAGCATTATAGGTCAATGTAGTGTTAATTTGATAAATCTGAATATTAATTTGGCTTTAATTTGATAAAATTGCATGTTAATTGAATAAAATTAATATTAATTTGATGAAATTAAATTCTAATATGATAAAATTTAAGATCAAAGTGATGGGTTAACTTGATACAATTATATTAATAATGGTTGTATGTGAAAATAAACACAAACTCATCGGAAAAAAAAAAGTTTTGTAATCATAGTTAATTAGGTACATAGGTTAGCTCATAATAGGGGGTAAAAATGAAAAAAAAAGAATTAAATAATATGTTGGAGTTATGTTAAGGGTAATTACGTAAAAACACATTCTATTTTATGTTGTTAATTGACAAAAGCGAGCATTTCTAACCATAACTCAAATTTTTACTCAAATTTAAATTAACATTTAAGAAAAAAGCCTGATTTGATATAAATGGCTGTAATGAACAAACTCAAATTTAAATGAGAACAAATCCAAAATTAAATGAGAGTAAAGATGATCATTGGATCTTCAAAAGAGACTGAAGCCTCACCATTAAAAATTTGGGTATAGATTTGAGTCTCCCTTGATTTAAGTAAAAAAATGAGTCTCCCTTAATTTGGTATAAGTTTGATTCAAAAGTTAGAGCAAATTTTATGAGTTTTTTTACTCAAATGTAAATTTAAGTCTAAATTTGAGCCGGGGTTAAAAATGTTCAACAAGGGAATATGCAGTGTTATTTCAAAAACTAGAGGGGATGTCAGTAAAATATGACCAAAATTCAGGGGGTGTCAGTTAAATTTACCCTTATTAAAATTCCTAGGCGGTGATAAAAATGGACAATAATAATTGTTATTTTAGCAACGGAACTGTGTTATGAATGGGATTCACACTACATCCAGCTCTAGCTTCTTCATTCTGATATTAACCCTTTTCATCATCCACCCGCTAACTTATTTAATTTGCCTATTAGTGTGAGAGAGGAGAGGGGAGGAATATGGGAGAAGAGGTTAAATGAGCACTGTGAAGGAGTACTGGAGAGTGGTTACATGGACAATTGGTGAGAACTTGTTCAAGTAAACAACTCTTTTTTCAAATTTGATATTTTTTAAATTTAATACTTAACTATTCATTGGGGGAAGTCTATTCAATCTATCTCTTGCTCATAATTTGATTGTTTTATGCATAATTTAGATAGATTTGCATAAGAAGAGTAGGTTCATCCTACCTACTTGAGTTTGACCATACAAATCTTATACTTTTCTTCATTAAAGTACGTTTTTTACTATTGTTAACTTATAGGCAATAGTTTTTTTTTTTTATTTTAGCCTCTCATTAAGTCAAAATATTAATTTGTGCAAAATTTATAGGTTCATGGACCCCATAACAACGGGTGACTGTTCGGAAAGAATGTGAATCGATGTAAAATCTCGTCTTCGAACGTTCTCAAATCAAGAACCCAAACTCCTAAAAGGATCATATGATTTTCTTGGGGTAAACTACTATACAGCTAAATATGTAGCTAATGCACCTGATTCCAATTATAATAAACCCACCTTGAACAAGGATATGGTGTTTACAAAGTATCTAGGGAGATGGCTAACTCTCCTCTTGTGTGGCCCATTATTGGTACTGTTGGACAATGAATATTATTGAAAAAACTATTATTAGTAGTTGCCTAATTGTCAACTACTTTACATTTGTAAATATTAATGGCACACTTAAAATATTAACATACCACCAAGTTTTCATAGCTGACGTTCATTGACATAACTAATTTAGACAAATTTTACAAGTATTGATAGTATACATGACGCTCTTACATCCAAACGTATCTTGACATGATGTTGGAGTCTACTATCAAAGTATGTGAGCCTTCGAATAGAACTTACCTTTGAACCGAATTGCAATAGAATGATGTGTAAGAATTCATATTTATATCTATAATATAAAACATGACAGATTTTAATAAGCTTATTCGATAGTTTCAAATAGACTCATCCAATGGTCGTCAACATCCCTCTCGAAACTATTCACATATAATTTCTCTCACCCTAAATCTATCACTTCTCATTTACGCTGTACCGTATCTTTAAACACAAGTTATCCCAAGTATACACTTAAAATATCACATAGAGATCGTATGAAGATCTTAACAAATTGATGGAAAAGACCGGGGGATACATTGCCTTGTATGGGGGATATTGCAAAATATAGCTCCCTCCTTTTCTGGTGGTAGTTTCCGTTTATAAATCTCTTTTTCTTCTTCCTGCATTTTAAAATAACTTTGAGGGTGCAATCTGTTACAATTGAAAAATCACGAGTAATTGAAATGCAATCTATACTTTAGGGCGTGGGATTAAAATATCGAAGGAGGTACGATACCCAATGTTATAATTACGAGTTAGTCATAATTCATTGGGGTCAAGTTCTTGCTCAATGAGATTAAGTTATGTCAAAAAAATTAGCATTGATTTTAAGATATTAGGATCCACTTTAAATATAGTTAGATCAACCTTAAATATAATGATTGATCTCCAAAAAAAAGAAATTGGAATTAAAACAAAAAGGAAGACGGGGTGCTTTAAGGTATAATGTGTAATTAATCAATCTATAATAATAAAACAGAGCTTCCTACTTAAGCTCTTCAATTAGAAAAACACAACCACGGTTTAGATCGTTTAAATCCGACATTTTATATTACAATTTAACTTTTTAAACTAAAATGAAATGAAAAGAAGAAAAGAAGAAAATGAAAAGATTTAATAATTCTTATTTTATCCTTCAAATGTGAAATTTATATAATAATAAAACAGAGCCTCCTATTTAAATTTTTCAGTTAGAAAAGCACAACAACAATTCAAATCATTTAGATCCGACAGTTTATATTATTCTTTAACTTTTTAAAGGAAAAAAGAAATTAAAACAAGAAAAATGAGTTAAAATCTAGAATGAAAATTTCACCCCAAAAAATTTAATAATTCTTATTTTATCTTTTAAAGATTAAATTTTTACATTATACTCTCAATGAATTAAACGTGTTGTAATGTGATCCCTCTATTAGTTTTTGTTGCACATTTCGTTCACACTAATAGGAGTGATTTTTGTCAAAAAAAGCAAATGAAAGGATTACATTGTAATACTTTTAACATATTGAGGGTATAATATAAGAAAATTAGGTATTACCCGTACCTGAAGGTATGGAGTAATAAAAAAATGATTAACAGTAAATATATTTGTATTCACACCCAAAATCAAATCTCAAATATAGAGGAGAGAAAAATAAATTTAAACATTGATTTGTAATGAGGTGAATAGCGGTAATAGTGATGAGTGATAGTGGTGGTGGTGGTGGTGAGAGACGGTGATGGTTGTGGTGGGTGGCGACGACTGTGGTGATAGTGGCAGTCGTAGGTGACAACGATGATGGTGGAGGTGGGCTTTGGGTAACAGCGGGGGTGGTAGTGGGTGTAGGTGATGGTGGGCGATAGTAATGGTGGTTGGCAGTGGTGGTGGTAGGGTAACGACGGGGGTGATGAATTGTGGTAGTGAGCGATGACGATAGTGATGGTGGGCGACGACGGGTGCTTTTAGTCAATAGTGTAATGCCTGGTGACGAATGGGCAGTGGTGGTAGGTGTGGTGGGGGTGGATGACAGTGGGTGATGATGGTTAGTAATGGCAAGTGTGGTGGAGGTGGGTGACAATGGCTGACAGCGATGATGAGCAATGATGGTTGGTGGTGGGCAACAATGGCGGTGGTAGATGCTAACGGTGGGCAATAGTGGTAGTGGGATAATGGTGGTACTAGTAATAAATATAAAAATGAGATGACGATGGTGGTGGTGGTGGGTAATGACGGTGGACTATAGTTGTAGCAATTAGGTGTGGGTGGCGATGGTGGTGAGGTGGTGATGATGGGGGTAGCGGCGGTGGGGTGACGGCAGTGATAGGGGTGGCGGCAGCGGGGTGTCCATGAGTCCCATTACCTGGCCCGAAAAAAAATAGGTTTGAAACCCGATAGAGCCAATAGTTGACCGGCTCGAGTTCGAGCTCAATATCTTTAAAAAGAGACCTTGTGTTTGCCCCCAAACCCATTGCCCCCCCCCCCCCCCCCCCCCGTTAAAACTTGGCCCAAGAGCCCACCTATCCACCCTTCCTTTAAAAAAAAGTTATAGTTTTAAACCATTAAATTTGAAACTTTGAAATAAGTCTCTCCAATGTCGAAATTTGAAGTTTTAAAAATTTAGATACTATAAATAATGTATTAATCATACAAGTTCAGTTAGGATGTATTCATTCTATTGGATTTAGTTTATCCCCTAATTAAAAATAAAATTATTCATTATTTTATTTTTATTTATTTTAACTTTACTTTTGATTCAAAATATAATTTATACAAATATTAAGTTACAAAAATATTCATTATTTTTAAATCAAGTTGTATATAAAAAAAACTTGCGAGTAATCCCGTTTAGCAAGTCCGCCCCACAAGCCCATCCAATAGGCTCACAGGTTGGGCTGTGGGTAGCCTACCCCTACTCAAAGTCCAACCTACCCTACTTGATAACTTATTTTGGGTAAGGGTTAGAACCTACACTACCTGGCCCGACTCAAAAAAATTTTTTGCAGGCGTAGGCCCAGGCCATAGACTCCCCTAATGGAGGTGGTGGTGGTGGTGGTGGGATAGTGACGGTGGTAGTAGGGTGGCAACAACGATGGTGATGGTGATGGTAGTGGGGGGGGTGGCAACGATGGTGGTGGTGACAGTGGGGGGTGGTGGTAGTGGAGATGAGGGTGATGAGGGCAATAGTGTCGATGGGTGTGGGTGTGGCAAAGGTGGTGGTGGGGGTGGTGATGGTGGTAGTAAGGTAGCTACAACGGTGGTGCTGGTGATGGGGCAGTGGGGGGTGGTGGTAGTAGTAATATAGTGATGATGGTGGTGATTGTTATGACATAGATGATGGTGAAGTGGCGATGACAGTGGCAGTGAGGTAGTGATAGTGGTGATTGTAGAGGTAGTTGTGGTGGTGGTGGTGGGGGCAGTGAGGGTGGTGGGACGATTCCAAAAATACCTTTTTTTTAAAGTATCTTGAGAAGTTCTAAGTCGTAAAAACACTTTTAAAAAGTCATCTCAAACATACATTTAAGGGCATATTTTATCTATTAAATTTGGGATGTTAATATTAGTCGTCGGATTAATTTTAAAGTAAAATTTAAAAAGATATCAACTGAAAAAAGTAAAAATTATTTTGTTTATTTTTTTATATTTGAATTGTATTGTAATTTATCATATAAATTGATATATTTTGTAATTTTAAATTTTTTACGGTACAAAGTGTGATTCCCTGTTCTTGATGGACCATGGTCAACAGAGTCGGGTATATTTTCAAAATAGACCTCTCTCTGCCTCTCTCTCTCTCTCTCTCTCTCTCTCTCTCACACTGTATATACTTTGCCTCGCGTCTGTTTCTCTCTCGTCCAATTTCTATGGTGCGCAGGAAACACTTGCAGACTCTACCAAATCAACAGACTGTCAATAATCCGATCTTTAAGCTCGTGATTGTTGGTGATGGAGGAACTGTTGTGTGTGTGTGTGTGTGTTTTCCTATTAGTTCATTCTATTAGTATGTGCTTTGCAAGTGATTCGTTGAAGGATTCCGGTTTTTGTCCTGAAGTTGTTCCCTTTTGGAATAAAGTTTCGTTCTTAGGATATTTGAAAGGAAAGGAAAATATTGCAGGACGTCTTTTATAGGCGATTTTTCCTCCCTTTATGTCATGTTGTTCTCTGGCAATAATTGGAATGATTTTTGGGAAGATTTTGTTGTTCCTTTGAGAATAATAATGAGAGACGTTTGTTTTTTGTATAAAATAGTGGAGCATTGCGTGGTTTGATAACTTTAGAGGTAAGTTGGATGGTGCTTGATTGATTTTAATTGATGCAGGCAAAACTACTTTTCTGAAGAGGCATCTTACGGGGGAATTTGAGAAGAAATATGAGCGTAAGTCTCTTGAGAGAATTTTCAACCTTTTGTTGGTTTTGTATATTTAGCAACTTCCATATGATTCCATATGGATAAAGAAAAAAAAGAAGTGAATTCATTTGACTTGATGATAACTGTCCTATTTATTTCTTGCATTTTTTTGTTCTGTTTAGTTTCTTATTGTTTCTGTGTGTGTATTAAGCTAATAATCTTGAATCGAAAACAGCAACTGTTGGGGTGGAACTTCACCCTTTGGACTTCTTCACAAATTGTGGCAAAATCCGTTTCAATTGTTGGGATACTGGGCAAGAGAAATTTTCGGGCCTTCGAGCTGGTTACTAGTAAGTGATTGCACATTGACATGTGGTTATATATTGACGGTTTTGTTTTGTGCATTTCTGTGTTACTCATATAGATGTAATTGCAATGTCTTAAGCATTTTAGTTTATGGATTATGCATTTGCTACGAAACATGAATATGGATACGCATGATATGGTAAAATCTTAAAAGTAGGATACGGCTTGGATACATTTACCTCATTATATATTATTATAAGATATCATCATAATATTGAGTATTTGAGGGATTATAAGTAAAACATTTCTCAAACTAAAACAATATATTTTGTTGAGATAGGGATTGCATATTGGTGAGTTGGATCTAATAAATTATGTAATCCTAAAAAAGCTGGACATGTATCATCCATGGTGAGTCCTTAACTTTGACGTAGAATCAATTGCAATAGATTCTATTGATTTGGACATAAGCAATAAAAACTGATTATTTAGCCGAAGAAAGTTGTACTTGTAAAGAAGTCTCAACTAGCTGATATGTCGCTAAATCTCTAATAAGCACAAATTTATATGAATAGACCTCTAAGCATAAAGATTAATTCAAATCTGGACAAACCATCTTACTAAGTATAAGGAGCATGAAACCACCTTGGAGATATGCGTATCCATGGTGTATCAGTTAAGAATCCAGTAATCATAAATATTTTATTCATACGTTCAGAAAGTATCAGATATAGATACATCACACCAATCGAAGTATCCATGCTTCATAGTGCATTTGGTAACTTTCAATTATCATGTATGCTATCACATTGAAGTTATTATGTAATTAGTATTCGATTTGATTCTAAGTCTTCAAGATCATGTATGAAATCATATTCCGCAACTAAGTTACTAGAAGTCGATGATTATTCTGAATCATGTACTTAATTTTTCCTATTTATGTAGCATGTGTTTTACATGGCATTTAGCATCTAATTAAATTGGTTTGCTCATGGTTGCTTGTTTTCTTTGTTTCTCTTTGTTGGAAACTCCTCCAAGTTCATCTGACTTTCAGTTTAATGTGCTCCATCTGACTTTCAGTTTAATGTGCTCTATAATTAAATTGTAACTTACCGTAGTTGTAATTTGAGCTTCAGTCTTTGCAAAATGAAGGCACTATTATCATCCTGAGTGTCAATTACGTATATTTTTTCCAACCTTTGAATGGTGATGATCATTTTTGGGGATCATTACTTCATACTAGGAATTCTCCCGAATATTATTCTTTATGTTGTTGGAGTTTTTTACTGGGTCTGTCCTGTATGGCAACCTGATCATAATGTTTTGAACAAAAGTGTCATAGGATTACGAAATCTGTCCTTTGTTTATTTATTGCAATGGTGCTTTCCATCTCCTTTACAGCAATAATGGAATATGATTTATCATTATCTTTGAATTAGTTTCTTGTTTTCCTAATTTGTTAATACTTCATGTTTGTTTATCGATAATCTCTTTGGGACTTTCAATATCATTATCAGCTCTTATTTTCTTTCTCTTTTTAATTTTTATGTGCCAAACCTTTTTAAGTTGTTTTGATGGGAATGCAATGCAATTTTGTCAATGTTGTTGCAAATATTATTCTCATGTTCCATTGAGTTTGCATGAAGTTGAATATTCCTCATCTTAAAACAAGTTGTTGCCTATCAATCATTTCTCTTTGTGCTAACTTCTCATTTGTATATGCAGCATTCATGGGCAATGTGCAATCATAATGTTTGATGTCACAGCCCGCTTGACATACGAGAATGTTCCAACCTGGCATCAAGATCTCTGCAGGTTGGCTTATTTGGTTTTGAGAATTCATGTTTATTGGAATATCCATGGGCATCTTGTTGATCATATTGAATTGGCCAAACAGGGGTTTTGAGTATGGCATATTTGTTTTTCTGTCTTACAGGGTCTGTGAAAACATACCGATTGTTCTTTGCGGAAACAAGGTTGATGTGAAGAACTGTGAAGAACAGGCAGGTTAAGGCAAATCAAGTTACATTCCACAAGAAGAAAAATTTTCAGTACTATGAGATTTCTGCGAAAAGCAACTACAATTTCGAGAAGCCTTTCTTATACCTTGCCAGGAAGCTTGCTGGGTAGTAACATGTGGCGCTGATGTTCTTCTTTTCTGGGTTTACAAAAACCTATACAAGATTACTTAAAAATTGGTGGTTGCTTTGTTGATATTAGGGACCCCAATCTTCATTTTGTGGAGTCGCCTGCACTTGCTCCTCCAGAAGTTCACATTGACAATGCTCCACAGCAACAGTAAGAACTCTGCCACTGCTGAATGTGATTTTCCAGTTGCTTAGACTGAACAAGTTGAGAATTTGAAACACATGATGATATGGACCGTTGTTAAAAGTCATTCCGTGCAATCTGATTCTTCATTACATCCCCACTTTTCCATTTATGACACGATTTATCTTCTCACCTCCTTCTGTTGTATTACAGGCATGAAGCCGAGCTTGCTGCAGCAGCTAGTCAGCCCCTCCCTGATGACGATGATGATGCTTTTGACTAGAGGAGTTGAATTAATGGAAGATTTCTGGCTTTTTGCTCCATTTTTTTTTTAGATTGGTGTTTTGCAACTGATGGAGTATGTGACACAATTGAGCAGAGTTTACGCTGTATAAGGATTAGTGGTCACTGAATGGCTCAATCAGAGCTTCTAGAATCAAGATTTGAACGAGGGGGATAGGGAATGGCACACAAAGTGTTTATAGTGGTTTATTAGCTTGGGAGCTTAGCTAATCTACTCTAAAGGGAGTCTCTTGTTCCTGGGACGATTTTATTAATAAAAGGGGGAAGATTACACAGGGTATTTGCTTAGGATAGTTGCTTGTCTCCGGTTGTGAGGGATATGCCTCCTATTTATAGTGTTCAGATGCCTTGCATGATCCTAAGCGTGATATTTACCTCCTCCTAGTAACTGTTGCTAACGGTTGCGTCTTTTATGCTGTTGCCATGGATATCTTTGTGACGGTTACGAATTCTTTTCCCAAATATAAGACTGTTACGTTATGTGTGGTGATTGGGTAGGAGCCAGTTGTTTTATGTGCTATTCCTATGGAGGTACAGTTGTTGGGAAGGAGGTACTGACCTCAAATTTCCTAGTCATTCATGATGGGCTGTGTGGCCTTGAGCTTGGAGGGTCCGAGTTCAATCTTAGGTATATTTTGGGTATCATCAGAAACCATTCAATTGTTCTTTTGCTTGTTAGCTTTGGCTTCTCAGATTTTTAATTGTATATTAAATAGGTTTGAGTATGAGGCTAAGTTTATATCAACGGAGGACTGTAGATCTTCTTAGCTGCGTTGTTTCAAATATTGCTGGGCCTTCAATTGAACTTGTCTCCAACAGTTCATATCGCTCATCTAGATGTTATTTTGAGTCACCAACCATGATGTATGCAGTCATATGTGTATGTAT
The DNA here is from genome assembly GCA_963454935.2 of Ilex paraguariensis. NCBI lineage: Eukaryota > Viridiplantae > Streptophyta > Magnoliopsida > Aquifoliales > Aquifoliaceae > Ilex > Ilex paraguariensis. Next base: position 30,947 of record CAUOFW020000270.1, read on the forward strand.
TACTTAGTGTAACATTAAGCAGCCAGTTTTTTTTTTGTACAATGCCTTTTGTATGGAGATCAAAATGGATAATGATTTTTATGGCTATTTTCCGGTCACTAGGGCTTTCCGAGTGGACTCTGCAATAGTAGGCATTTGTTTGCCCAGTTTGTTATTCTGCAAAACCTGCCCTATAGGATGTTGAGTGCACATTCACGAATGTGACATTTGAATACGACAGTAAGGTTGGTTTAAATTAGGTAGTTCAATTTGGTTGAACTAGAGTCTCAACCTCAAGGTTGTGACTAATACTAAAGATTACCACGTTGCAAAGATGGAACACCAGAACACGAATCCTTCTGTGAGTGTCAAGGTTTCGAGTTTTTCCTCCGTGGAAAGGAATGACTGGCTCACAATCAAAAACACTATACTGGTACACTGGAAGCAGGTGAGGGTTTGCTTGGGTTTACCAATCTGTGTTTAGTAGGTCCCCAAGGATTGCTGTAGCCCATTAGCTGTTGGGCCATGAATGTGGTTCATAGTAGATTGTGCTGATGTGATGACAGCAGACCAAGAGATTTAAATTCTTCAGATCCACAAATCTGGGGGTTGGTAGACAAACACAGTATGCCAGAAGGATGTATGCCAGAATCCTTTTTGTTTCTTTGGTTTTTTTGTTACTGAATCTGATTGTATGACTTGTGGATAAGTCCCACACCCCCAACCCCCGGCAAAAAAAAAAAAAATTCACTTAATTTCTAGGAAACCACCCCTGGCTTATTAATCTGTACAATGGGTTTGGACAGAACTTGGGCGTGTTTTGTGGTCTTTAAATATATATATACTAAGAGTAACTCGTGTCTAAAGGTACGGTGTAATGTGAATGATTTTGAAATGAATATTAGTGGCCGTTGGATGAGTTTATTTGAGACTGTTAGAATTATATGTATACATTTTTAAACACACATAAATATCTGGCCAATTTCTAAGGAAAAATGGACAAAAAACCACAAAGAGTGGTGAGAAGAGAACCCGACCTGGTAAGGGCCGCTCATTTGAGCAATCCCTTTGCCTTTCCAAATAGGTCTATGTGGCTTGAATCCCGAACTTCATCTTGAAAAGTGAATCCCTGACCCGTGATGGTAGTATATATATTGATGTTGCAGCCTCTCCAACTAGGTATAGGCTCATTATATTAAGGCAGGCATTGATTTGATTGGCTGCTCCTGTGGATGTGGTATGTTTCAGCTATTAAGCATGATTTGCTCAACGTAGGTTATAATTGTGGCAGTAATGTGTTCCAATTGCTTAGTTAAAGAAGCTGATCGAATCAATTAGTGACTTGGTTGTTTGGATGGAAGAGCAATCACACTTTATAATAACCTTCCATTTTGGATATCTCTGCAATAAAATCTCCTACAACAGAAATTGCAGTCTCTTTCTGTTCTTTAACAAATTCATCCAGACCCCTTACATTATTTGAAACTCGACTGTTGCTCATTTAGTTTATATATCCACTTCATGTACACCCTCTACTGTTAATGATGTGTCCGACACTCTAGGTAATTGATGATGTCATTAAATTGTCTTTTGACGACTCCAAAAGTACTGTAGACTTGATAAATAAACTAAAAAACTAATTTTACACAACTCTCGTAAATGGTCATAACTTCAACGATATTCCTCGGCACAAAGGAGTATTTGAGCCCATAACATAACATGGGGAGGGGAGTGGGCCTTTGCAAGCCACCCAAAGTCACCCTGGCTAAGCCCGCGGGTGAACTCTTCCCCTTCTTTGGGTTGTCTTTCATGGTCTTTTTGTTGTGTATAAATAAGAGAGAAAAAAAGACACAAACCACCAACCAGGATTTTATGCAGCAAATATCTTAACAATATGGTGGTGTTGCTTGTGTTTCCCCTGTTACCTTATCATCTCAGTGCTGTTGGAGTTGTCCCTATCTATGTCCGTTCCACCCACACCCCCATAGTCCCATTTGTTTTCACAGTGCCTCCCCACTAGGCATATATCCACATCATTCCAACCAAGAATAGAGTTGTTGAAAGTTGGTCTAACCCTTTCCCAGCATGTTTAATACAAGGCCGAGGCTAACCCACCTGAATTGATTCAACAGCCGAGAAAAGGATCAATCATAAACTCTTGCATACTGAATTCAAGTCAGATTCGAGTTCACTGATGAGCGTATGTGTGATTACATGCATCTGAATTTTGTTATGCTACAACTCTAAAGAATACATGATTTGGATGATCAACGTCACCGAAAACCAATAAAATATAAGGGTGGGGGTAACCCCGACTGAGTCGATCCAATGGCTGAATAAAGGGTTGCTTGCAAACTTGCACGAATAGAGTTGAAGTCTCACTAACCGCATAAAATCTCTATTTCACTCTTGTTTACAAGCGATTACACGCGTCTAATCTTTGCGTTGTAGCCATCAGTCCAAAGTCTTCGTTAGCCAAAAAAATAAAATAGACTTGGTCTCAAGGGACACCACTAAATTTTTGAGGGGTAATGAGGTTTGGTTTCCTGAGTTAAAGGCTGCATTCACTAACTTTCACTGTCGGTGGGTGGTCGGAGTTGCTTGAAACTAATTCCAAAGCCTTCCCATTTCTTCTGAAAAGTCATCTTCTATTGCTATTATCCTGAATGGACTCCATTGGCCCCATGACCCTACCGTTTTGCTTCTTTTTGGTGATTTGGCTATTCCTCCTTTTCCATCTTGATGGCCCATTTCTTTCTTTCTTTTCTTTCTTTTTTTATATCCATTTTTTTTTTTGTTATGCTTACTGATCTACTTGATGCATAGGAAATGACTACGGTACTGAAATTCCTTTTTTTTTTTGGTATCCTACTTTAAAATACTTCTGTTAAGAACGAAGTTAGAAGATAAGTTGAACATAATGTAAATTATTTACTTATTCTCTTATTGATTTTTGTGATTCGACATCAAACATCACCATTTAATTGATGTAATATCTATCTCATGGAAAGCTTAATTCCTTGATTTGAAGTCGGAATGGATTGGATAAGCACTTGTTATAGTTATATAGATTTGAACTGTATAGACAGGGACGAGCACTAGTAATAAATAACAAGCTCTTGGTCACATGGGATATCATGTGATGATAAGGAATTTATAGAAAGGAACATTTGATTTCTCGTGGGTAGGGTAAGGGGGATGATGAGAGAGAAACATGACCCTTGCTTTCATATATAAACATTGTAACAGGACATTTTCAACAGTAGTAACATGTGCTTACATTTGTAAGGGAGGAGCACAAATAAGAGGATAGCAAGCAGGTGTCATTGTCTATGCCATATGCATGCATTCATGGTGCAACAAAGAGAGCTCAAAGATCTAAAAATTCATTGCTATGACTAGATTTCATGGTTCAAAGAATCAAGAGTGTCGATTCCGCGTTCCATGCACCTTTTCATACCTATTGCCTAACGTTGTGTGTTCCAATTATCTATCTTTTCATAACTATTGCCTAATGTCGATCTACTCCTCTCTCTCTCTCTCTCTACATCCTAACTTTGAGTCCTCCTAACTGCAAAAACCCAAGTCTAACTGAAATGTGTAATGAGTGAGTTGCTGAGGGTATTCAAGATTTGCGTTGCAGTAATAAGTAGAAAAATACACGTGATTGATGCAATTTTCCATTACTAAAAGTCAAAAAAAAAAATGAAATTATGTGAAAGTAGATTAGAAGCAATTCTTACAACAAAAATACAAGCATATTTGGCTTATGAGGTGTTACTTATGTCTAAGTAACCACCTGATTTGGATCTGTCATGAGTCATAATGTTGTGAGTACTGCCAGTTTTTCAGATTGCCTCCTTGTCCATTTTCTGTCTCCAGCAACTACAGAAAAACAGTGGCCTATTTCCTGTCTTTGTGATTTACCATTATTTACTTCTTCTCTGTTACCTGGCCCTTATGCTACAGTGGTGATGATTCCGAATGCAGATCCAGATCCGCTCTATTGTACTTTTAAAAAAAAAAAAATTCAATAATAAAACATCCACTGTGTATGGATAAGGGGTCTATTTATAAATTATATGTCCAACTTGAATTTATGATGCGTGATCTATCATTAAAAAAAATTGAGCAAAATACAATAGAAGGATCTCAAACATACCATTCCTCAATTATTTTGTTTTCCCTCTAGAGATGGGACACGAATTCCCCTTAGTACTCTATTTCTCAATTTTCTTCAATGACAAATCATGAATCGTATATTAACAAAACACGGTCCGAATTTATGAAAGACAGCTTAATCTTATCTTCCATGAATCTAAAATTAGAAAAGTTGAGAGAAAAATGTATCGACAATGATGTAAATATGTCTATATTATTACGGTAAACATATTAGGTGTAAGATACCTTGCAAGGTCTTACCTCCTTTCTTTCTAATTTTTTAAATTTTGAATTATTAAATTGACAATCAAAAATTTCTTCCAATTATGTCACCATATGTACCTTATAACTACACATCTTCTGCCCCATTATTTATTTAAATTTATCTAAAAAATTTGCTTTTACTACCCAATAATTTATAATAATTCTTCATCTAACTTTTTAAGTGATCGGAGTGAAAGGATGAAAAGATGGGAAAGAAAAATAGAAATAATGATAGCGGATTTTCATACCCCGTACTAAACACAAAGAGAGAATAAATGATTTCATTCCTAAATGTTAGAAAGTGTACCACGATTATTTTTATACTTCTCTATCAAATATTTTCCATTTAAAAAGATTGGTCCTTATATTTATGGGACTGTCGGGGCAGAATGAACTAGATCTGCCCTATGTGTTTGCCAGCTCCCACATTTTATTAAAAATTTAAAATTTAGAATCAATAATTTAATTGGATTTAACTATAGTATCGGAAAAAAAAATTGATACCATACTACTAAGTACTTACCACTTTTTTGGTATTACCACTTTTTTGGCATCTATACCGCATTTTGGGTGAAGTTTATGAACTTTTAAGATGCATTCACTCTTTGGGTTCACTTTGACTCCACAAGAGAATCCCGGTTTATTTTTGTACATTCGAAGTGTTTTTACTTCAACCGTGTACCCAAAAAATAAACGATTTTCCAAAATGCTTATGGTTGGCTGATGATTGGTTAAATAAATGATCGGTGTTGGTCGGAAAAAGAATATAAAATCAATATTTTAACACTGAAATTAAAAGATGTGTGAACAATTATATGTATCTAGTATGAAAAATGAAAAGGGAATGGAATTAGAATCTATTAGATATGGGCGTTGGGAAGAGACAGGCATTGACAAGGATGGTTTTGAAGGGACAAAACATATGGCATGAATTGCAGCATAATTATAATATAGAATTTGGGGGATATTTTCTGAGAAAATCTTGGGAAGGTCAAAATTGTAAAATATTTGTCATAGATGGGCGTGAACTGTAAATTAAAAATAATTTTTAACCGAAAAAGTAAAACAAAGACCCCACAATTCACGAGGGTTCAAAAAAAAAAAAAAAACAGGGTACAGATGTGATTCTTTCATAAGTTTATTTTTTTTTTTTGAGTTACACAAAATAGATATCTAGATAGATCACTCCATAAATTCGTCGAGAATCATTGTCCTTCAATATTATCAAGAGACCCCATTGCATAGGGGCAATGCTAGAGTCCATTTTCAGTGGGGGCAATCATCAAATTGAGGGGATCAATTAAAGAACAATTATCAAATTTTATTGTGTGTTATAAATATGAGTGACTTGTCATTTACACTATTTATAAAATAATTCTTCATAATAGGTTTTTGTTTTATTATTTTAAAAGTTTTTCACGCACAAATTATACGTAAAAAAATAGAACCTAATTAAAAATATTTATATGGAATTTATTTTATAGAAAGTACTAGTATTTGAATAATTTTCATAGAAAATGCTATTTTGATGACTTATTCTGTAAACAAACTATGAATAGACATGTCAATCATCAAATATTGAGAGATTCAAATCCAAGTTTGAATTGAAAACTCAATTTTGAATATGATATGATTATCCACTAAATTTTGTCTTTACAATTCATATCAATATCCATATCCATTAAATATTAAAAGCTTGATCGAAAACTAAATCTTATGTATAAACGTGTGTGCATGTGTTTTTGTGAATCGTTTACGATTCACAATTAGATTAAATTTTGGTATATTCAAATCTAAATTCTTAAAATATAATAGCATGTTTGAACTTGGATAATCAATTAAACATACCGATTCATATCTAGATAATTGAATTTACAGGAGGCTGAGTTTGGTAACTTAGTGTGTCCTTATAGAAAGAGGAGAAATAGCTAGAGAGTAAAGAAAGATTTATAAGATTAAATCTCATGAACTTTAAAAAAATGTAGTAGGGGTAAATATTGAAAAAATTTAATTTTCTTATAATTTTAAGCTATTCCCAAAAGTTTTCAAAATTTCGATGGGGCAATTGCCCCCACACTCCCTCTGCCCCTGCCGGCTGCCACCGCATCTCAAGACCGAATCTAAGGTCTCACTGCATTTTCTGAGCACCGAATACTGAATTTAACCCTCACCGAGCAATTCGAATTCTTATTGATTGGACTAACTGCTTGGTGGTAGAAGTTGTTATCTTTGTACTTAGAAATTAACGTGGAGTTATCTGTCATAGTCATTATACTTTTAGTCCCAAAGTATGTGTTCGTTATTTATTTGATCCCTAATTTTTCAATTATATTTATTTAGTCTCTAAGGTTCCTAATTTATATCTAAAGGATCCAATATTAGACATTTGTCAAAAACTTGTAACGGTTCTGGTCACATGTCAATCACGTGGTTCTTAATTTTGTGTCATTTGGTCCCTAAATTTCCTAAATTTATGTCTATTTGGTCCAACGTGATTGGCACGTGAGCAGAGGCGTTAAAGATTTTTAGACAAACATTTAGGATTGGACCACATATATACAAATTAAGAATTTTAAGAACCAAATAGATACAATTGGAAGATGAACGACCAAATAAACACTAGACACATACTTTGAGAAGTAAAAATATTTTTTACTCAAAGGAAAAAAGGTCAAGTAAGTCAAATGGAAAGAGTTTCGAGATTACTAATTTTAAGTCTTAAGTTTGACTCTTGCTAATAGAACGTCTTTTTTATTTTGTGTGGATTGGAATAAATTTTGTATTATCGGATCAAAGTATATAAAAATTAACTCAATCTTAATCATTATTGTTAATTTATAAATTAAAATGTTAACTTCTTAAACTATAGTATTAGATAGATTAGTCAAAGAAGATCACAATCATAATGATATATGATCATCCATTGGGAGAATACTTACTACCGTAAATGTTTATCGTCCTATTCTCATAATAAAGTAATAAACACCCTACCAACACCTACTCCTCTTAGTACAAATATTTTAACTGTGACTAAAAATTATATTATTATTCCCTTCAATTATGACCTAAACAAACCGATTTTATCTTGCTAGGCTAGCTTTCTTTTTATCTCTCAATCTGAATTAATGAATGATAATATAATAAATTTTGATTTAATAATTACTCATAACGGTCCAAAGAACTTTTGGACAAGGAGTACATGGTCATTTGGAGAAAAAACAAAGAATAGGGTACCTTCGAGTGGATGGATGTAACAAAGGGCAGTGAATGTGGACAAAGGGCCTAAAGAGACGTAAAATGATTGGATGATGCTGATTGAGTGGAAACAAAGCTTCTCTGCAAATACCATCATGCATGCAAAATTAAAATTAAAAACAATAAGGTTATGCTATCAGAAAAAAAAAAAAAAAATTAATATGGTATTAAAATTATTATCTTTAATGATCAAATTATATTTTGTAAATAAGAAATTACAACTATTGTTGATCGATTGTGTGATCAGTGATGTACCTCAAACAGTTGTAGTTCTTACGTTGTAAAGTATAACTTAACTTTTTAATTTTATATTTTTCATGATCGATCATAATATTTTAAGATCGGTCATAATTTTTTGTATTGTAACTTACACCAAGTTTAGTTGTAATTTTTTGACACTTTTAATTTGTCGGATTCCTCGTCACTTTTTAAACCATAACTTAGACCAGAATAAGTTGTAAATTGGACATTTTTGAGTTATAATTTACTATATATATATATATATTGTGGGGGGTGGGGTGGGGGGTAACTCTCTCAATTTGATTTCCTTGTAATGTACACACAAATATCATATGAGATTTAGGTTGTACCACTGTCCATTGTTTTCTCAGAGCGATGTAACTACACTATGAGAGGATCCTTCAATCAAATCCCTAAAAATTCTAACTGATACACCCTATTTTGTCGTTAAATCTTGAACTTGAATTCTTTTTCATGCAACTCTGTTATGATTTAGAGTTTATGCATAATTATTTCGACAAATATATTTTGATCTTGCACTCATGAAGAACCTACAAAACCGTGGTGTTTTATTTTCATAGTTATGATTTAATTTGCGCATCTAATAATTAATTTAGGGCATCTGTGAATTTATTTGTCGATTATTAGTGCTTGGAACTATGGATCCAAAGTGTAATTGTGTGGAAGTATACTTGGAACTATGTGTTCATTCAATTTTATCATGACACAATAAAAAAATATCATCAACCTAATACAATATGATCAATCTATGCAATATAAGCGAATAACATTTAAAAGAGAAGTCTATAATATAAAACGGGACATGGTTTAATAAGTTCATCCAATGATTTTAAATAGACTTATCCAACAGCTAACAACATCTCTCTTAAAACCATTTACATTACACCGTATATTCAGACACGAGTTACCCCTAATATAATAATATGCATGGTGGGGTGGGATTTGCTAGGAAATTAATCATACGTGCATATCCCTTGTTTTGCTCTTGTCTTTACTCACTAAACCTTTTCATTACTTTCCAAAGTCTCTTGATTGATTTTGTAGAGATATCAAGCAATTGTAAATTATTACTTAGCATATGGGTCAAAGTTTATCATTGTATCTCAGTTGTATGCATCCCCAAAGCAGTCTAATAGATCATCTTCTTCCTCTTGCTTTTAAGTTATGTCTTCTCAAATATGTGGTTCACCTTAGAATTAGTGTTATGTAAGCAAAATCAAAATGGAGTTTTTAATTGATTTGATCCTTTATGTAAGCATTTTAATCGAGTCAAGCTTGAGCTCGAGTCCAATTATGCTTAATCTGGGGTTAGCAAAAATTTTGTGAGCATTCAAATGGAAATCAAGCTCAATTTATAGCAAAAACTTCTTAGACTTCACTCCAGAAGTTAATCAATCTTAAAATAATATATTTTTCAACAATAATCTCTCAAAAAATGTACAATCAATAGCAAAATCAAACCCTATAAGTTTAAATCATGCACAGAGACGAAAGTGAGAAGTTTAAATCGAGCCCAATTCAAACATAACTTGAATTGTTCGGATTGTTTAATCATACTACTACATGGAAGTCTAAAAGATGATTTAGTTATTGGATCGAAAATGGTCGTCATTTAATTTTGTAATTAATAATTAATTTAATAATTATATTAAATTAGATCACTGATTCAATTTTCAAATTTGATGCTCATAACATTACTTTTGTACTTTTGCATATACCAAAGGTGTTACACTTGAAAACAAAAGCTTATCATTATGTAAGCCAAAAACTATGATACGAAACAAATTGCAATGAATGAAAATTTTGTCTAAGTAAAGAAGAACCTAACTAACTCATGTTCATTCGGTAGCGGATAACCCTTATCATACTTAGAAATGACACAACTCGTTAACATAATACAAACACAATACGAAATTAGATAATTTTTGTTTTTTTCAAGTCGCACGTTTCATAAATGAATAGACTAAACACGACAAGACAAGTTTATATATAGGTTATATACGATTCAAGCATGACATGAATCCAATATAACATAACTCGTTAAATACGAATTAATAAACGAATCGGATATAAATAAAATATTTTTTGACACGAACCCATTAAAACTCAACATGAACTCAGTTCATTCGATACGATTGGCTGGTCTAATGATACTCCTTCATTATTGTATCAAAAATTTTAAGCATCATAATTTTTCCTTCATTTAAATATAATCGTTAATCAAAAAAATAGTAAAATAAAATAGAATAATAAAATATACTAGACATGTTTGATCCGTGAACAATGAGAGAGAATTTTCAAAACCGTACATGGATCATTCAGCAGCCACCCTATATCTAAAAATAAGTAAATGTTGTGTTTATCAAATTTTTTTATTAAATTTTTTATCTTAAATGATATGGCACAATTTTTATCATTAAATATTAACGAGACTCATTTATGTAATGGAAAAAAACTTGTGTCACATTATTTAAGATAAAAATTTAATAAAAAAGTTTGATAAATATAGAATTACCCGTAACAAAATGACAAAGTATCTGCCCTTTTCCTCCAAATCAGTACCTGGTTGGCAGAATAAAGGTGGGCTTGATCATCAGCAGCCTTTGTTGGTTGGAATTGTTTTGGCCATATTTGAAAACTCCACAGCTTGTTTAAGAGATTGCATATTGTCCTTTGTCCCCTTGTCCTTTTGATATGGCAGAGAAATTTTTGTGGAGCAAAATTTAAATATTTTTTAAATTAATTTGCCAGTTTTTTCAATAGGACAAATTTGGAGTGTCAAAATATGACACGATACGAAATTAGAGAATTTAAATCTTTTTAAAATAACCTGTTTGATATAATTAATAAACGAATCAGGTATGAGTAAATCCAATTAAAAGAAATATAAAACACAACTAGTTTATATATAAGTTCTACATAGTGCATACACGACACGAACTCGATATGACACAATTCGTTAGACACAAATTAATAAACAAATTAGGTATAAGTAAAATATTTTTTTGACACCAATGCACTAAAATCCGACACCATTCACATATACCTAATAACTGGAGCTGTGAACAAGCATCATGAGGCAAATCAGATCTTATTTGAAGTATCCAATCAACAGCAAACTTGTAGTGTTTAATACTACTTACTGCCAGGAGAGAGAGAGAGGCTTAAAAAGCAGTGAATTTAAGGATCATCTTTGATATGTTGATCTAACATCTCTACCATTGATTAAGAACTGCTGAAAATAATGCAATCAACCTGCACCGGTAGGCTAAATGACCGAACTAAAACATAATTGTTGTAAATTTGTACATTTTAAGTTCAAATTCTCTAGTTGCATGAAACATCATATTGACCAATACAATTATTTTGCGGGTCATCATGTACAATCAAAGTTTGAGTTATTGACATGAATACAATTATTGTACTTGATTGGGACGATTTCCTGTTACAAAAAGAAAGAGAATGACAATACTACAGTCTATACCCCATGAGAATCAATTGTAATCTCTGCAAAGGAGATATGGAAGCAATGAAATTCATTAAAACACTAATGTTTTAGGCTTTATTTCTAACTTTCTAGGCCAAAGATTACAAATGATTGAAAGCATTTAACTTTGTGAGTTGGAGTCTTGGGAATACTTTTTATATATACAATGCTAGCTAATTATATTCCACAATTCATGGATTATAAATGCCACACCTAAGAAAGGTCTACTGCTAATTAATCATTGAGCTAACTGATAATTAATTCTTCTCTAATCTTTATGGCCTATTAGTTAGGGCACAAGGCTCCAGCCTTGGACTATGATATTAACTATTTAACTTGTAACTACTATATTCTTTTTAATCGGTTTAATCTGGTTGGTCATTCTTAATTTTCTTAAAGGGATTAAATCCTTGCAAAAGATAAGAGCCGATATTTTTCTGTCCCTCTTAGGAAAACCAAAGAACAGATTTTCCACCCATCTAACATGGATCCATTTTCCACGCAAACCATGAGTCTCACCCAACTTGGCTAGATTATCCCAGATATCTCCGAGTAAATTTATCATTTTGCAATCCACGATATGGCTTGAATCTTTTTTTGTAGTTAATTTCTTATTGGATCTAGAATTTCATCTATATCGCTCGATACCAATCCGTAACGTCGTCAATAATGCATCTAAATGACATCCAAGAATTACTTTCCCGCCCCACTCACGCCCCTTAGATCCATCATTTTTTGTTCTACAATCTTGTCATGGGGTAAAGTTGCCTGGCTATATAAGTAGAGTTGTCACCCTATATCATAAATTGTAACAGATGGGTTAGTTGTTTAACAAGTAGGACACAGAAGAGCAGAGGACCCAAACATGTCTTGGGACTATTGGGACAAGATTAGGAGAAGTTGGCTTTGGGTGGGCGTCTCACTGTTGGGTCAACCAAGACATATGTCCCCACCAAAAGCACAGAAATAGACCCCTAAATAGACATCCTTGTTCCCATGTGCATAAACTTAAGAGCAATGTTCCAAAATAACAACCCCTTTTGTGCCCCCTCTTTCTCTATCCCACCAGACCATCTTTTTGGGAGCATGAAGGAAAATATCAACCTTCAAAGTCCTTTCTCTTTCCATCTTCTCTACTTGTTATATTTTTCACAAATCCTTAATCTCTTTCTTGGCTGATCTATATTGTGTTATGTATCTAAACATTTGTTTGTTTTCAATTAAGGGTGTCCGGATCAACTTATGTTTTACCTCGATTAATTCATTCCTAATCCAATCAAAATCAGACCATCCACACTGGATTAAGATATTTATGAGGGATAAACTTTACTCTTGGCCTAGCGCCAAAGAATCAACAAGATTAGAACTCAAGACGCCAAAATTTACAACTCGTCTCTGTTACCAATTAAACTAGCTCTTAGGTTATCTTCTAATGAACTTTAAATGCACTTCACTAAGCCACTACACACAAAGTATATGGGCTTTGATACCTTCACCTCAGCTCATTCATCTTGATCCCAAGTCCCAAAGGACTTGATTTTTGAATTTGGACCACCACAACATTAGCATATAATAATTTTCCTTAATTAGTTGACATTTCACTATATTATTTTGGTGAGCATTGTATATGTCACTGCAAGTTTTTCCCCCTAAAGTTCTGCCATTGCAAGCTAGATGAACATATAATAAGTACACGTCCACAAGTTTTCTGTTGCTTATTTTTAATAATTGAATAAAATGGGTTATCTTCTGCCACTTGTGATAATCTTGTTGAGTTGACCTAGCCAATTCTCACTTGTTATTGTCTATATATCATGCAGCTAATGTGCTTAAGCATGGTTCAATACATCATCTCTCTTTTATTTTCTATTCTTTTTTTATTTTTTTTTTAATTTTTTTTTTTGGGGGGCTTGATGTGATTTGGAATTCCAAGTTTTAAATAGACTAGGGATAAGCACTACAGGAATTTTTTTTTTTTTTTTCTAGAAACCAACTCAGAGGGTAATGGTTAAAAATACTTGATTTTGTTAACAATATCTATCTTATAAATAGAGCAAGTCTTCGCACTGAGATGGGGTTACTTTATATACATCACGTATCTAAATTGCACAAATATACGCTTTTTATATAGAAGCGAGAAGTGCATTTAACTTACTGTAAGTAGAGAATACGATCAACAAAATCTCGTATATTTGGCTATCTTTTTAACAGCTGCCTCGTAACTTTTTGTTCAATCCATATCGTACTAATTTCAACATGTAACAAGTTTGTCTGCATGCCAAGTAACAAGTTTATCTGGGTCAAAAGATGGTAACAAGTTAATGAGCATGTAAAACAACCTAGTTATCTTGATGCGACATCATACCATGTCCGAACATCTTTATCATGCATGACATGCCATAGGAATAGTAAGTTGATCATTCCCAATAAATTATATGCAAAAATACACCTCATGCCTGTCTGTTATTCTCCATTCATTCCTCAAATTTGATTTAAATGACGGAAATATCCTTAAAGCTTATGTAAAAGATTATCATGCAAAAGATTAATGTATGAATTGTTAGTCCCACTAGTAAGGGCTCACTCCTGCCGGCAACTCGGTACGGGTTCTAACATCATTTTCTTCTTTTTTTTTCCTTTTAAAAAAATTATAAGAACGAAGAATTGTTAGTCTTTAAAGTTTAAGAAATTACATATTTATACATTAATTAGCATTAGCATGAATATATAAATATACATGAATTTACAATCAATCAACAAGACTTAAAATAAAGGAAGCCACTTGAGCTATTCTTGTGTTCGGTCGCCATTGAAAAAAGTATAGTCCAGTGCACAAAATATATGTTATTGTAGAAGTCGAAGAGGATCAAATGTGTGCCGCTTTATTTTCCCGCGTTGAGAAACGGTCATTAGAGAGGGGAGGACTTCGAATTTCTTCCTTTTTTGTGCTTTAAGGCAAGATGATATACAAACCCAAGAGAACTACATATTCTTATCAGAGAGACTAAAGACAAAATAGATTCAAGGGACATAAAGATACTACTTAGAAAAGACAAGGGCATCATTGTCTCAGATGATTAAAAGACTAAAGAATTCCTCATTCGTTGACCCTTATAATTCCCATGGCGGCCCCTACGCCGTTGGCCTTGCCAAATAGTCTCTCTCTCGCCCCCCCCCCCCCCCCCCCTCCCAAGTTTTCCTCCACTTCTTGTTGGCAATAAAAGGAGGACACACTAACAAGCAACAAAAAAAACCAAAGAAGATAAGAAAGCTGCTTAAAACTAGCTCAAGAAAAAGGCTGTGTTGTGAGCAAAAGCTCAGCAACCATGGAAGAAGAGGTCTTGTACTGGTTTAAGCTTCTTGTCATCTCTTCCATAGTGTTGGTGTTTGTTATGAAGGTTATGGTTTTGTTTTGGTGGAGACCTCGAAAGATTGAAGAACACTTCTCTAAGCAAGGTATTAGAGGACCCCCTTATCGCTTCTTCATAGGCAACGCCAAGGAACTTGTGAGTCTTATGTTGAAGGCCTCTTCTCAACCCATGTCTTACTCTCACAACATCCTCCCTAGAGTCCTCTCCTTCTACCACCACTGGAGGAAAATTTACGGTAACTCTCTCTCTCTCTCTCCCTCTCCTCTCTCATAGTCTCATTTCTTTGACTATTTGACACAATTTAAGCAATATTAAATTTTTCTTACTTTTGTTTTGAAATTTTTTCTCTGTTCTTTGTTTCATGAGAAATATTGATCCTTGACATTGTAGCTATCCATGAGTGTTAATGTTGTTTCTTTAGCTTGGTTGTTTACTACTTTTAATATTCATGACTTCTCAAAGGCTTGTGTTTAAGTTAATGTATGTACTTCGTTTAAAAGCTCTTTAGGCCTTTTTCTCATCTGGGAATTGAATTCTTGATATTGAGCTTCAGAGTTTAGACTACTCCACTCTTTATTTTTCACTTCTCTCTTCTTTTTCTTCTTACACTCTCATTCCAATTTCACCTTTTCCCTCTAAAGCTTAAACAATGAGTATAACTGGAAATTTTGCTTTAGTGTGGCCCTTCTATCATGGGAATTATTTTATTTTCTTCTTCAATAATTTTAGTAGTTTTTTTTTTTTTTACTTTTTTCTGTCATTTTGTTAGTACTCTATGTCATGATTTTTGGGTTTTTGAAGTTCATAGTCATGGAGTTTTCATTGGTGTTCCTTGTGTCCTTATGGATTGTTCCAGATTTTAGTGGGAGATTGAATTTTGATAATGAACTTGTATGTGTTTGGCAGTTGTCTAGTTCTGAGTTGTCTTCTTCCTTCTCTCTCTCTCTGTCTCTCTGCCCCATTCTAGGGTACACTATCCATGCTCTCTGAATCCACTGGCTGCCTTGTTTCCTTCTCATTCCTTTCTTTGCTAACTTAACATTTACTACTTGAAGCCATATGCTATTACCTTTTTGGTATAAACTCCACCCCCCCCCCCCTCTAAAAAAAAAAAAATTATCAGATTTATAACTTATCACCCTTTAATTTCATAATCTTTTCTATTAACATTACAATTGTGCTTCATCACAGGTTCAACATTTCTGGTGTGGTTTGGGACGACGGTTCGCCTCACTGTCTCCGATCCAGACCTCATTCGAGAAATCTTCACTTCCAAGTCTGAATTCTATGAGAAGTATGAGGCTCATCCTCTTATCAAACAGCTTGAAGGTGATGGACTGCTTAGCCTCAAAGGAGAAAAATGGGCTCATCATAGGAAAATTATCACTCCTACTTTCCATGTCGAAAATCTCAAAGTAAGTTTCTATTTACAAAAAAATAATTATAATAAAGTTCAATGCCGGTCTTAAGGCCAGCTAATTTAGTACTTTAAACTTATGAGTGATTTAAAGCTATAATCTTTATTTAATTTGTTTGCAGCTGTTAATTCCGGTGGCTGCGCATAGTGTTATTGAGATGCTGGAAAAAAGGTTTGCCATGTCGAATATCGGCGAAGTCGAAATCGAAGTCTCAGAATGGTTTCGAATCTTGACGGAACAGATGGTTACCCGAACGACCTTTGGCCGGAGTTATGAAGATGGAAAGTCAATTTTCCAGCTACAAGCTCAACAAACGGTGCTTGCATCGGAGACCTTCCAAAAAGTTTTCATCCCTGGTTATAGGTACTATTTCTTCCAAGAAAATTTATATTTCACCCCCTTCAACTATGATTTGAATCTCACTTCAGCTCTTGAATTATTAAATTTCTCGCATTACCCATTTTAGTTATTTAAATTAGTTTTACGCCGAATGCAACGTCCATTATCTTTTATGCGGAAAATGTCCACATGATGTGACAAAGTGAAACAAAATCACATAATTTATCAGGTAAAGTCAAATAATTTTTGTCATTGCCATTGGCAAAAATACATAATCATAGTTACCCGTGCAGAATATTATTATTCTACTCTTACTAATCTAATATGCACTTTTCTTTTCTCGTAGATTTCTACCCACGAAAAGGAATATGAAATCATGGAAATTGGAGAAGGAAATCAAGAAATCTCTAATGAAAGTGATAGATCAAAGGAGAGAGAATTGGGGAAATGAAATCGTGGAAAATGGTCCAAAGAATTTGCTTGGCCTCATGATCCAAGCAAGCACGCGGGAAGAATCCTTTAGGAGGACGGAATTCAATTCCTCTACATCCTCCATGATCACAGTCAAAGACATTGCCGAAGAGTGCAAGACCTTCTTCTTCGCCGGCGACCAAACCACGTCGAATTTGCTGACGTGGACCACCGTTTTGCTAGCAATGCACCCAGAGTGGCAGGTCCTGGCACGTGAGGAGGTGCTCAGGGTATGTGGGTCACGTGACATACCCACCAAAGATGATATTGTCAAGCTTAAGACGGTATGCCCCTCATCATTTTTTTAAATTTTAAGATAGGGAGCAAAAATCGTTTTTACTAAATTACTAAAACACCCCTGAAAATTCTACGTTATTTTTGGGAAAAACATTGCATTTGCCGGTAGTCCCTTAACTACATGCTAAATCTCACTTTAGTTCGGAAAATTTTAAAAATTAAAATACATTTGTAATAGTAGGGGTAAATTAGTCACTTGAAAAACTAATTCGTGTGCTGTGTGATCTGCTGTGCAGCTGAGCATGATTCTCAATGAGTCCTTGCGACTATATCCACCGACCGTTGCAACGATCAGACGGACGAAAGCTGATGTAGAGCTTGGAGGGTGTAAGATCCCTCGTGGGACCGAACTTTTGATACCAATCTTGGCCGTTCATCATGATCAGGCCCTATGGGGGAATGATGTTAATGAGTTCAACCCCGCTCGATTCTCGAAAGGGGTGGCCCGCGCAGCAAAGCATCCAATGGCGTTCATTCCCTTTGGCCTGGGGGTCCGCCAATGCATTGGTCAAAATCTAGCGACACTGCAGGCAAAATTAACCATTGCCATCATACTTCAACGGTTCTCTCTCCGCTTGGCCCCACATTATCAACATGCGCCAACGGTCCTGATGCTTCTCTACCCTCAACATGGTGCACCAATCATCTTTCGACGTTTGCATGATCCCCTTGATAGCGAAGATCAACGGCCCTAAATTGCTACCATAAATTCATATACGAACCCTTTGTGTGTGAGTGCATGTATATGTTTTAAATGACCAAAGTACCCATTGTTTCAATCATCAAATTATATTATAGGAACCAGTACTATTTTTCATCTTGACTGACCCCCTAAGTTGTCATACCTTGTCATCTTGTCTTTTCCAGGAGTGTCTGGATTTTGGGCATGTGACCTTGTGGAAGTATTGGGATTAAGTTGGTGGCTAATCTATCTTATATTGTATGTATTGTATATGTGCACAATATCTAACAAAGTTTTCAAATATTATACCTTCATCACGGTGCAATGGTGGCTTGTATTATATGGGTGAACATCTCTCTCTCTCTCTCTCTCTCTCATTGTATAGGTGTATGTGTGTGCAAATGCGTGTGTGTATGTTTCTCTATCTCTGTGCGCACATACGTGCATGAATTAGAGTTGTCCAACAATTAATGAAGAGTTCATTTACTAAAATGAGTTACCATTGCAATGTTGTTCTCTTTCAAGTTTGATAAAATTGGGGCCCTATTTCAAATTACATTAGTGTTACTTTGGGAATCATTTTTTCCCATGAGCCTAATTCTAAATTTGGAGAAGAAAAAGAAAACAAATTGCACATAATCCTAATCCTAAGTCTCATAATCCTAACTAAATGCTGAAAACATATAAGAAAGCAAATTGAAAATAGTGGTGATAGGATTTGAACCCTAGTGTCTAACCAGTTATCAAAGTGATAATAGCTAAGGGGCACAAAATTTTAAAAAAGAGAGAGAGAGAGAGAGAGAGAGAGAGAAGACAATGTTTACATTAACAAACATCATGAAAACATTCAAAATGACAATGTTTTCCCAAATTATAAACTTGTTTAATGGAACACATTGTGTGTGTGTGTGTGTGTCTATTCTCTTGTGTTGTGATCGTGCAACAATTATGGTGAATAGTAAGGAATCAAACAATTAAGAAAGCAGGAGAAAATAACACACAGAGATTTACGTGGTTCGGCAATGTGCCTACATCCACGAGAGCGAGCGGCCGTTCTTTTCCATTATTGAAGTAGGGTTACATCTTAAATATTTATATAACCCTAATATGGACGTATTTACAAAAATATCCCTGTACCGTACCGCGGGGGCGTTGCCCCCGCACCCCCAACTAATCAGCGTCCCCTATATATAAATCCCACAAGGCAGATGCCGTCGCGAACTCCACTACGCTCCGACATCTGCCTCCTTGCCATTATGTACACAGTAAATATGAGTCACACATACTCTAACATCTTGGAAATGATTTTCCAAGAGTTTGGATTTGGGATGCCCAAGGAAACCTCTAAGAAAGTACCCTCTTGTGACCTTTATTTGAAAAGTACATTGGGTGGCCTTCATCAAGAACAACGTTCATCCAAGATAAGTTTCCATTGTGTTACTACAACATTAAAGCAAAGAACAAATGCGGCGCCCAAGACACGTGAAATGTTCTTTTAAAGCAAAGCTAACTGTAACCCAGCATGCAAATCCATTTTTATATTTTTTCTTATTTATGGGGTTTAGGGCTTTGAGTTGTAATTTACTAAGAAGTAAGTATAGATACTTATATATATATATATATATATAGAGAGAGAGAGAGAGAGAGAGAGAGGCAACCTTCTTTTTGTTTTACTTTTTGGGATCTTCTCATGCTCTTGTGGTTTCATGGTCCCCATGAAGCATTTGGCTTGGGAGGGAGCTCTCGTTTCTCTCTTCCATTTTTGTTATTTTTTAGGCTTTTGTTTAAGGAATCAAAGCTTGCTTTGAAGAATGTGATCCCATCCACAATTACTTCTAAAAGCAAATTTTAAATCCCCTAATCGCTTCTCTCGCTACTAACATACCTTTCTATGCAGACACACCGTGGCACATTAATGGTGATACAGCATGTAATTCTTTATTATCATGATCGATAACATTAATCTTGAACTATGTGCTATAAGAATCGTAGTCACCTGCACAGCTGTTGTCATTATATTGGTTATTAAAATAATTATGCAATTGATAAGTAACTAATTTACAAAAAAATAAGTAGAATGTCTAAAATACCCACGATCCTCAGAGTATTTTTTTCCCCCAATTATTTAATGGTTCATATGCTTCTTCATTAAAAGTAATGAATATCCTAATCTTAGTCTTTTCATATAAATATTAGAGTAAGATTGTGCAACTTTGTGCTTTGTCCTCCTCCTAAGCATGCTTTTAGATAACATCTAGGCAATGTCTCCTCACACCTTGCTAGATGACAAACTAAACATTCTAAAGTACCCGTCCAATGAGGAACATGTACATAGTTTACTGAAATTATTGGTATGTGTGTGCTATATATAATCCATGAATATAACACTTTGTTATATGCAACAACTTATTTTACTTTTTTATACTTTTTCTTTTGGTGATGCTACAACAAATTTCATGCATTCACTCCAAGCACCAATCAATATATATAAAAAAAAATTGTTGCACGAAAATACCGTCCTTACAGAACAATGAGAGAGTCGTGTGTGTATAGCCTTATACTCGGATGCAAAGAAACTGTTTAAGAAGTAATCAGTACTATTATTTGGAAAATCAATAGAGCTAAAAAAAAAAAACCTCGATTTGGAATAAAACCGAAGTTTTGAAAAGTGTAATCCTATGATTATAATGCATTAGGTCTCCGTATTAAATACAAATACTAGTATTATTTTGAAAATTATTAAATTTATGTGACCTCTCTCTCTCTCAATCCTAGGTTGCATTTTTGTTTTTTACTTGGTTGGTCCCCAGGTATGGGATTCTATACCTTGTCAACTTGGCATGTGACAAAATGCTATGAAGTTATGATGACTTTTGGACCATTTGATTAATAAGCAGTCAAGAAAGAATCCAAAAGATCGGATGGCCCTAATGCATACAAGACCACTCTCTATTCTATGTATATCATTGTAGAATATTATTATTATACATACAAAATGGCCAACTCATTGGGCCATCTGAGAACTTTAATTTTGGGTTTTGAAGATCCCTATTAAATGCATAAGATTTATGGTTGGAGACTTGTAGGAAAGTCATCTCTAATTTATTAAATAATAAAAGAGAAAAGGACCCTAATTTAATATCCCAAATGTCTCCTATTGTTGCATTCATGCCAAAGAAATTGAGCTGGCTCATGTCTTCCCTTGATTAATGCAACTTGTCTGGTTGGTATAAAGCAAGGGGGAAAGGACTATTTTTAAATGGTCCCTCCCGCGGATTACAAATTAATCGAAAGATCCTCTAATTATTTTCGAACGGTGGATGCTGAAATTAAAATTTTCAGTTTATTTTGAATTTTAAAAATCAATATGCGTTTTAAATAATCTTTTTAAATCAATATACGGGTTAAATAAGATAACATTTGTGGCAAATCGTCACCATTCAAAAGTAATAGAGTGTGTCTTCCAATTATTTGGAGTTTAGGGGGAGCCAAACCCATTTTTTTTTTTTTGATTGGCAGCATTCCCCATGACCATGGCATTCTTATATATAATCCATTTCTATCAGTTGAATCAGCTGATTTATAGTAATCTCACCTGCCATATCATTGCTTAAGACAGTTATGAGGCTTAGTTGTCTTGGCTCATTGCCAGATGGAATCAAGCTAACATGTGTGTGTGTGTGTGTGTGTAAGAGACAGAGACAGAGACATAGACAGAGAGAGAGGCTGCAACCAACATCATCTCATGACAAAATTGAATATTTTAATGGTTCATGCCAAGTCTTCTAGGGCTTAAGCCATTTTGATGACTTTTTTTTTTTTTTAGGTGTGTCTTCATGGTTCAAGTTTCCGTATCACCAGAATACTATTTGAATTTAAAGGGTGAATTTAGAAAAATATCTCTAATTACACTTCTCACAAAAGGTTTTGTAATTAAAAGAGATTTGAATTATGTCTTGTTACCAGAAGAGAAATAACTCTAATAAGTAGCTCAAATGGTAACAGAGACGAACTGTAAATTCAGACGTCTCTTCAATTTGAATCTCAATAATTCTTTGGGACCAAACTATGAAAAATTTATCCCTGATGAATACTCTAATCTCTGTGTGGATGACTTGTTTTTGACTACATAAGAAAAAAGATTAATCCAAATACCTTAGACAATTAAGCTAAAAAAAACGAAAAACTACGAGGACTACTCTGCATAACATAGCGGAGAGAGACTTTATTGAAGCTAAGCTGTGAATGATTGTGGCCTAGTGTTAGGAGAGACCGTTAGGCAATGACCAAAACAGGGACTGGCTGACAACACTGCAGGAAAATAAGGCCCCAAAATATGAAAGGAATAGTACCTCAGCATGTCACATGTTTACATGTGGTCTTACGTAGTATTGGGACCAAAATATTATGAGAACCAATGCAGTACCTAACTAATTATCACCTCAAATCTTTAATACTTGACATTTATTGAAGAAATAAGGATAGCAATCACGTCAGTTGAGCGAGTCCGAACACAACATACTTAATCAATCGTGACAAAAAACTCCAACTTCAATATTACCCTTTTAGCACATAAGTGACAAGACACAATCATGTACTCCTATAGCAATCATGTACTCTTATAGTAAACAAGTAATAGTTAGTCATAGTGTACAAATAGATGAGTTACATAGAATATATAGTGAGGAAATATACATAAAAATCAACACATAATAAAAATAAATGTTTAGCGAATTCGATAGTTATATTTGAATCATGCTCGTATTTGTAGGTATAATTAGTTGATATTGAAAATCCAAACACGATATGTTTTGGAAATAGGTTAGCATTCATGACACCAGCACAAAGATCCTCAATCCAAACCCTTAATCATGTTTTACGTCTTCATGTTCAACTATGTCAAAAATTATCAACCTTGAAGAAAATTTTCAACAGGTCCACTAATGGGTAAGAAATCAATTAACTAACTTGGCTAGTAGTTGCACTAATGGGTGGTTAGTTATTCATTACTGCCTTCTAAGAGTTTCCAATCCAACGCTAAGGAGACAACTATTGTAAGGCTATTGCTTCTTTAGTCACTTCATGAAGGTCATCACATTTCCTCTACAAACGTATAAAAGGGGGTGATAGCATTGATAAAGAATTCACACATGAACAATAAAGACCTTTTTTAACAAAAGTGCCTTGCCACCCTGAGCAGGCAATGGGTACCAGTAGTGAAAAGTTATATTCAGAAACACATTTTTTTTTTATCGGTAGTGGCAATTGTTCATACACATATTTTTTAGACTCCTAGTTGCACTTCAAATCTTTTAATGCATGCAGTTATTTACAAACTGCGTGCATTGGTTAGCTGGGTTTATATGTCTGCCAGAACTCGAACTCAGGGCGCATTGCACTTGGTCATTTCTTTGATTACTGAATCAACCTGCACGAACTTATGTTAGAAAGATATAAGTTAACCTATTTTCTACCGAAAAGGTTAAAACAAGGAAATATAGTCCAAGATAATTCAGCATAAGGCAGGATTTGGGTCATCTAGATCTCAAAGCCCAACCCACACTCATCTCTCTCTCTCTCTCTCTCTCTCTCTCTCTCTCTCTCTCTCTCTCACACACACACACAGAGGAGGCATCATCACATGGGAGAACCAATCATGAAAGGATGCTACTAAGACAATGGGAGAGGATTTGGTGGAACCCTATAAATATACAACTCATTTGCAGTCATTTCCTAGGCTATCTACCAATCCCTCACAAAGTGTTAGAAAACAAAAGGGGACCTCCGTCACCGACCTTGAAATTAATATAGTAATTAAACACCCTCTTCCTTTTCCCTTCATTTTATCATAGTGACTTCTTAGCTAGGAAAGATACAAGGAACCTTGTAGAGATGGAAGAGACAAAAACCACCATGCCCACATTCCAATTGTATTAAAGGGATTAAATTAGGTGAGAGAGACACTAGAAGTCTTCCATCTCTATCCTTTTTTTGAAGTATGTAATTAGCTTTTTACCAAAAAAAAATTTCTCATATTTGTAACCATTCATTTGAAATTTTTGAAATAGTACCATGATGTGTATCGTAACTAATTTACGTAACAGACTCAGATCTTACATAGATCAAATCATTGCACCAAACTGGCCTTTGTTCCGGGAAGAAACTTGGCTCAAGAACTATAGTCTACCATATCAAATGAAAAATAAGCATGGGTGCACTAATGTTGCTAAAAATTGACATGGCAAAAGCTTTTGACAAAGTGAAGTGGCCTTTCTTGCTCCAGATCCTAACTCTCCTTGGTTTCCCTGCACAGTTTACTAAGTTGAAAGACCAATGTATATCAACCACTTCTTTTCCCATACTTGTAAACAGGGGACCTTTGGGCAGATTTCAAGCACAAAGGAGCTTGAGGCGGGGAGACTCATTATCCCCTTCACTATTCATTATTTGTACTGAGATTTTATTCAGGTTGTTACACAGGAAAGCCATACAATAGAATCTAAAAGGCATCAAACTATCAAGGAATTGTGAAGCCATTAGTTACTTAATGTTTGCGGATGACATCATAATCTGTGGAAGAGCCAATCGACAAGAAGCTGTAGCCATCAAAAAATTCTTATCAACGCATAAGGACTGGTCAGGACAGAAAACAAATAAGGAAAAATTCATGATTTACTACAGCTCCAATGCCCCTAAGACAAAGGATTAGAGAAGTCAAAAACATATTGGGACCAAAGAAAGGAACTAGAGATGGATCATATCTGGGATTGCCACACATGGCCCAGGGATCCAAAACAAGATCATTTCAGCCCATTCTTTAGAAATTTTAAAAAGAAGCTTCAAGGGTGGAAAACTAAGCTACTCTCTTATGCTGGCAGGGCAACACTCAGCCCCAGCAATCCCAATTTATGTCATGCAATCCTTTCTTATCATAAAGCAATTTGCAGCAAGATGGACAACAAAATCAGGAACTTTTAGTGGGATCACTCAAAGGAACATGTCATGTATGTCAAATCCTGGGATTTCATTTGTAGACACAAATTGGTGGTGGACTAGGTTTTAGAAAAACCCAAGACATCGTCAATCAAGCTCTTGTGGCAAAGTTGGGATGGCAACTCATTTGCAATAGCCCCAAACAATGGACCACCGATTTCAATAGAAAGTATTGTTGAAGAATATCATTCTTCTCTGTGTAGAAACAACCATAAGACTCCACAATCTGGAAGCAGATTCTAACATGTAGACCAATTATCCAAAAAAGGAGCATGTTATTTAGTGGAAAATACACAATCTATTAACATATGGACAGAACCGTGGGTGCCCAACCTACCTAATTTCATAGTGCAAATGGAACATGACACGGATCATATACCAGTGGCACTTGCGGAACTTATTGATCAGGGAAACAACTCGTGGAAAGAAGACCTACTTCACTCAATGTTCACAATCAAACAGTTCAAGCTATCCTAGAAAACAAGATTCCAGTTTTCCCAACTGCTGACCAGATGGCTTGGATCCCTAGCAACAATGGAACTAAGTCAAACTTTCAGGTTCATAGAAGTAAGTAATAAAATTGTTGAAAGTGTATACCTGGAAAAGCCTAATTGGGGGAAAACTATGGCATACAATTGTCCATGAAAGGCATAAAATGATTCTTTGGAGGATGGAAACTGATAGTCTTCCCACCAAGAACCTCCTAGCAAGCAGATTCTCAATCCCAGGTGTTTTTTGCCCTTGTGTCAACAAAGTACTGAATCAGAAACCCATCTATTCTTCCTGTGCCCTCTACCTCAAACTATTTGGTTTACCAAATGGGGATTTAGAATTGGAATTTTTGCTCATCTCACCATTCAAGAATGGTTATACAATATCTTGAATCCCACTTTACTCTTTGGCCCGCAATCCCCAGTTTCTCCCCACCTAATTCTGTTCACTGCATCAATTTGGAGGTGGAGGAATAAGGCCCACTTTGAAAATGTAAATCCTGATCCGCAAAGAGTCTTAAAGGAAGTCTTAGGTAATTTTGATGAATATCTTACTGCCAAGGTACATTATTCAGAAACAGTACCCCTGACCAAGAGCATAATGAGTGCCCAAAATTGTCATTGGCTACGACCACGAGAAAGAGAAATCAAAATCAATTTTAATGCAACTGTGGGACCATATGGAGCTTGTATTGCAGTCATAGCTAGGATTAAGAATGGCATGGTATTGGAAGCAATGGTATCACAACTGATATAAATCCTTTGGTGGCAGAGCTACAAGCAGCAAGAGAGGCTACACTTTGGGCACATTCAAAGGACTAGAACTAAGTGGTCTTGGAAGGGGTTTCACCATCTGTGGTTCATGCAGCCATGCTAAACCACATCAAGTCACACAGGTCAATCTCCACCATAATTCAATACGTCATGCACCTTCTTAATATACACATGGATTGGGCAACTTTGTGTCACAAATGAGCACTTTCAGGAAGCAATCTCCTAGACTCAGTTAGGAAGTGAGTTATAGATGAGACAAAATTCTCTGACCCTGGTCCTTAGAATAGTTAATGCTTTTATAACTTTCTCCTTGTACCTTGTTTTTCAACAGCAAAAAAAAAAAGGAATGCTTTGTGTGGTTCTCATCTAAGTTCTTTGGAAGTATTATGAGCTTTATTATGCGATTAATTTTTTCGGATCAATGAAATCCTATATTCCAATTTAAAAAAAAAAAAAAGAATGAAGGAAAAAAAAATAAGACTCTTGGTCAAGCCATCCTTGACATAATTTTGAAATACCTTGGCAACCAAGCAGCCAAACTAGCCTTGTTGACCATAGACTTCAGAACATTTCTACAGACATTGTGAGGAAAACTCAGCAATCCCTAATCCAATAATTAAAACACAGAAAGGTCATAACCCAAGGAAAGATCTAATTTGAGAGAAAATTGAATGTAACGGTGAAATTATGTCAATATTGTCACGTGATATCACCAACCAATAATAAACAACATTTAGGTAAGTGGATCCTATTTAATTTTGTAACTACCAGGACCAAGCAAGAAAATAATCACCATGTATAAAAAATTAGGGTTCATTTTGTCTACTAGTAGGTTTATTATTAGAGCATCTCCAACAGGCTCGTTAAAGAGTCCTGTTTAGCTATTTTAGATAGCTTTCCCCTTAAATTTGGCTCCAAGAGGCTAGTTATCCGGCTATCTAAAATAAATATCCCCTTTTTCAATCGCTGGTTGTAGCTAGCCCTCCTCTCCCTCGCTGGCGCCAAGTTCCTCTTCACTATCTCTCTCTCTCTCTCTCACTGAAGCTCCACAGCAACCTGCTCCACAGATTCATTCCAACTGAAGCTCCACTGACTGAAGGCTCCACCGGTATGGTCTCTTTCTCTCTCATAATCTGATTTCATTTGGATTTCCATCTTTCTTGTTTGTTGTGAGTCTTCCATCCTGAGTTGGGAAAGCTTTGTGGATTTGTTTGTAACTCTTTTTTTTTTTTAATTTAAACGAGACTGGTCTAGTGTTATAAATTTGTATGCCAAATGTAGGCTAGTTGATGAAGCGTGCAAGATGTTTGATAGAATGCCCGAAAGGGATTTAGTTTGTTGGAATACTGTAATTGCCGGCTATGCACAAAATGGGTTGGCCAAGAGAGCGTTGGAATTGGTTATACGAATGCAAGAGGAGGGTCATAGGCCTAAAATGGTTACCCTTGTCTCCAATTTGCCTGCGTGTGCTAATATTGGAAATTTAAGGAAAATGAAGTTCCAGAATATTTGAAACTTAGTGAACTTTGGACTTTGAATAACTTAATCACTTCACATGATCACTTTGTTGCTGAATCATGTGGAGTTGCTGAATCATGTGGAAACGGAGTTTTGCATTTTCAATTGTGGCTACAGTAAAAGAGTATGTTCCCTTGTTTGTTGTTTTTTTGAGTAAAAGAGTATGTTCCCTTGTTTGTTGTTTTTTTGTTTTTTGATTCAAAGGAACATAGAGAAACAATCTTCTGGATGAATATTTACCGAAAAAGTTGTTTACTCATTTTTTTATGTCTTTACTTCTCGGTTGCTTGGCAAATTTACATATGCAACTCATTTTAATTGCTAAGTATTTTTCCCTTCTTTCAATTGATTCTGCACTTTCAAAGGTCTTTGTAGGATAGGATTTTCATGGGTGATCTGGTGCTTGTCATTCCCTTACTAAAATTTTGAATTTCGTGATCATTGCAAATATGACCATTAGTTATAAAATTATTTTAAATTTTAAAATTTTAATGACGTGGCGTAACACGTCAACATGTGATGTCATCAATATGGTGATAACATGGCACACTACATAGTATTTTAGATTTTATTATTGAAAGTTAGTTAAAGTTACTTGAAGTGATTAGCTAAAATAGATAGTGATGTTGGAGTGAATTTGAAAAAATGGTTAGTTAAAATAGATAATATAATATTTAAATATATTTTGAATAGTTATTTTAGATAGTGTTGTTGAACATGCTCTTAGATGGTTACACCACATAATAATAGTGACATGGTATCACTGTTACGTCTAATATCTATCTAATAATACAATTAGGAAGTTCAATTCTCAACTTATGAAAACATAACAACGAACAAGATTGATCTGATTTTCATCTATTTTGATCCAATAAAATAAAATTCATCCCAAAAATATTTTCTATCTCAAAAATATTATATTCTTTGCACGGTCTCCAATGTCAGATAACTCAATCAATATACTCCTCAATGCAAAACAACCCTACTAATTCACTCCTAATTTTCTCTTATTTTCTCTCTATTTATTTTAATTTTAAATTACGCAATAAAAAAAAGAAAGATAAAAAAATTACTATTTAAAGACCATAATTAAAAAAAAGAAAGATAAAAATAATTTACTATTGATTATCTCAAAATTTGTATTTTTAATCGTTATTTTTAGTTGATATAAAATTATATCAATTTTGTTGAGCTAGCCTGCGTTTTGGGCTAATTTGGAATTTATTGGTACATGTATGAAATGCACTTTAAGTATATTATGTGAAACGTGATTATGGTCATACTAGGTGCAATTGTGGTTCTTTGGGGTGTGATTAATTGGTTTGGATTTGAATTTATGTACAAATATTACTTCTTATGTTAGGAAGATGAACAGAGTATGACGCTATGTATGTTAAATAGATGAATCATGTGAAATGTCCTATTTGATTCAAGATATCGCAATTGTCTATCGATTGAGTTAGTTAGTGTTCTATCACACATACTTTGTCATTAAGTATATTATTTATTATCGTATTGTATATTTTCTTGTGTAAATAATTTTTCAAGCTGATCTAGAAGGAAAGCCAGGATTGAGATGTCAATAATTGAAGATTTGTATCTATTCTTTTAAATATTATAATACATAGTTTGGACATATTCATTTTTATATTTTGGAGACTCTATTTATTAGGTACCGCATCAAAGAAACTAGGGTGTTACAAAGATAATGAAATTGAAGGACATAAAGATTGTTTGATTTTAGGATTATTTTTGTTTGGTAAAAGAATAAGGATCTATCCGAAAATAGTTTTTAGAAAGAGTTTTAAAAAAATTATTTTTGATTTTTTTTTATCTCGAAACTTGTTTGGTTATATGGTTTCAAAAATAATTCTACACAATAGAAAATATTAAATCCTGTTTAGATTGATTGAAACATTTCAAATATATTAAACTTGATCAAATGCAAATATATATATATATATATATATATATATATATATATATATATATATATATATATATATATATATATATATAGTTAATGCCCGTATCTGAAGGCACTATGTAACAAACAAATTATCACTTTAAAAACAAATTAATTTAAACCATAATGAGCAAACTAAAATAGAAAAATATATAATTTTAGTGCCTAATGTATGGAATGATTTCAATTTCATCCTTCAAGTTCTAATTCAGCAATTTAGTATAAATTTGTGTTTAATTAATCCAATTTTCATTGCCGACTAAATTAATAACAAATTTGAGGAAAAACTACTAAAAAAAATTGGAAATCAAAGCATAGTCTAGCGAGTGATCAAATCACGAATGCCCAATATCAAGATGTTGCATAACTTATAATCCCTTAACTTGAACATAGAAAAAGACAGATTTTATTGGGAAAAAAAAAACTCAAATATCCCAACAAATTAATAAAGACAACAAAAAAACCCAAAAACTCAAAGGCAAGTGATTACGATGCATGAAGGCTCACTTGTCGTGCTTGTCAATGGTATGGTGCCTTTGTCCACCTGAGAGCATTCGTTCTTATAATTGTTATATGGACAAATTAAGTTGTCACTTGAGTCAGCTTTAATTGTTGTCCATATGAAAAGAATTTATACATGAATGATTAGTGGTGTAGGATAAGCATGACAAATTACAACGTAATACCAGTCTAAAGGCATTGTGTATAAGAAAAATATATATCCTCACACTATTGTTTTGGGAGGAGTTATAAATGTCGGGCACCCACATGCAAGGATAGTGTTCTATAAACGCATATCATATAGCTACAACTATATAGATAAAATCAAGTCATAGCATAAAATATCTAACAAAATTTTTAACTTAAATTGAATCAACAAAAAAACAACAGTCGCATGATTTATGTACCTATTTTAGTTGGTACATTTACCATATTTGAGGTACCATTGATATTTGCACTTGAAAAAGCAGATTATAAAACATTGAGCGACACAAAACAAATATTAAAAAATAGAAGGATTAATGAAAAGTTTAAAAATGAAATCTAGAATAAGGAATTATCAAAGTAGCAGGTTTATGCACACTTTTGAATAATGCAGTGAGCAACTACCCTACATGAGGGCAAATTGCTACATACCTGAAGATAACAGTGAAGGAATTTCTTAAACACATGGATAAAAGCAAAGAAACATGATCAACACTGGTGGAATAAATAAATCAACCTCTAATTCAAGAGAGAAACAATCAATAATAAGTGAGCTCAACAATAGGAGAGAGGAGAATGAAATTATTGATGTATTATTGTCTACCCAATAGAATGAAACAAACATACAACCAATCTAAGAGAAAAATAAAGAATGATTACATCCAAAATATTAATCATAATTCTAACAAAAGGATCCTAGTGTATATGTGCAATATATCAAGGGTAGGAAAACATTAAGAACTTCATACATCAGGAATTTGTTAAAAAGTACTATCATCTAAGAAGAAAAATAAATGATTTTTTTATCTTTTTAGCAACAGTAGGGGATCCTACTTACAAAACAAACAAAAAGAGAGCACAAAAACAATAAATCGATACTCACTCCTTTTTATCTTTTGAGAGAGTTGCCAATTGGACCACCATTCTTAGTATTTCGACTCTTTTGGCACCATTGATTGCATGGAAGATGATATTTTTTCTCTATATTACATTAGAAAGTGCACATAAAATGAATTAAGATTGGCACAATAATCAAATCATGGCACATAAAATGTGTAAAAACTGGCGACAATTCTAAACAACTAAATCCAGGTTGTGGCTTATAGTGGTTGGTAGCAGTGGTTTGGCCATGGTGTAAAAGAGAAAAGGGGGCAGGACTGAAGGAGATGAATAGATTAATAGGGAGGGAGATAGAAGAGGGAGGGAGAGAGAGGATATGTAGGGCAAAAAAGGGGGAGAGATGTGAGAGTTAGGAGTCAAAGGGTCTGGCATAGGAAAGTTTTCCGGCAGAGAAATCATAGGGAATATTTTTTCCTAAGAAATATGCATCAGTTGCAGAAAGGTATATGAGAAAGAGACAGAGTAAAGAGATAGAGATGTGCGAGAGATAGAACTTTAGAATTGGAAATAGAATCGCACTCTATTTTAAATATTGGTCTGGAAATAAAATTTCAGGATCAATTATGATCGTTGAATCAATAATTATCAAAACGATTTGAACCATTTTTTATGTTGGTATTACGTTATTCGTTAAATGTATTTATGTTTTATCTCAAAATGATCTGGACCACTCTTTGTATTTTGTATTCAAACTTCGTTCTATTTTATTATATATATTAGTCATTGTCCGTGTCTGAAGGCATTATGTTACTTATAAAATTTCAACACACAAATATAGGATGTTTGAATAATTTCAACACATAGCAATTAGATTGGTTTTGGACATTTTTTGTTAGTGCAATTGGTATCTTATTTTTTTTGTATTGGTCAGTTATTTTTTTTTAATTGCTGATTAACTTGGGCTTTGTATTTTTTTTTAATTTTCTAAGAACTATAGGTTTTCATACAGTAGTGATTTATTTTTTGTATGAATAATAACTTAATAATTTTATTTATAGATTATAAAGACAATTTAAACTTCATTGATTGATAAGAAGTAAGAAATAAATATCAATCATCGATGCTAAGATGCGTGATACGAAAATCTACTTACAGTGTATTCTAGGTATGAATCAGTTTGTAATAAGATGGATGAAAAATTATATAATAAGTATATAATGATTTTTAATAAAATATTATACTAAAGGTTTTAAAAAAATCGATATACTAAATAACTTACATGTCTAAAAATGGTTACATTATCCATTTGAGTACTGATTTTTTTGTTATAGTGACGGTGTGTATACGGTTATTGATGTCAAATGTTAAACTGTCAAACATTGAAAAAAAAATACTAAACTTAGAGATATTATGTATTTTATGTGTGTTTAATAGAAATATTTTTAATTTTATGCAAAATTTTATCGTAAAATTAGAAATTAAACAAAACCAACATAAATTAAGGTACAAACAATACACTTTTAACATATAACATTTAACAACAATTAGTTAATGACAATACATCCACAACTAAACCACACGAACATTAAAAATTAAAAACAATAAACTACTGTTAAAACATACACCACTAAATCAAACCAAAAAAATCATCAACGATAAACAATAATGGGTACCAGTGAGAGTACTTTCGAAGATTAGATCACTGTCAATACAATTTGGATGGAAGAGAGTGGATGGTCAGAGTGGGTAAGTTCAGTGAATCTTCGGATTATATCATGCGTCGTTGAAGAAGGTTTGTCTATTGTTGGAGTCTGCACAGAGAGATGAGAGACTGAGGAGGATGACAACGATATCTAAAAAACTAAGAGACGTGAGACGATTAATGAGGGAAAGAGAAACAGTTTGGGCTGTGTGTTAGACAAAATGAGTAGCATGTGGGTGTAGTTAAATTGGGTGGGATTCAGGGGTAGAACCACCCTTGGACCAGGGTGGGCACGTGACCCCCTCATTTTTATTTTTTTTGACATTAGATATATATTTTTTAAAATAAAATTTACATCTATTTAATTGTGACCACCCTCAATTTTTTTTACAATAAATATATATTTTTTAAAATAAAATTTAAACATATTTAATTGTGTCTACCTTATTATTATATTATTGTGATATATATTAAGATAGACGATTACTTAAATAATAATTAATTTTTAAATAATGTTATTGTAACTAATACATTATGATATTAAATCTAATAGTGAGTCCCTACATTTAATAACGTCTATTATTCATCCGATGGTCACAAACCATTGGGTTCATACCAATTAATTTTGAATTTTTTTTTTGGTCAAGATATAAAATTAAATTTCGAATTAGATGCAATTACTACTATTCTAAAATTTTTAGACACAAAAATGTCTGAATAATTTTTAGACATACCGTGTTCATTTTTCTAAATTATAGGATTATTTTATTATTGTATACAAAAGAGTGTCATAATGTAATAAATTACAGGGTAATAAATGAAAGTCTGTTAGTACCATTTTGTATATAGAAAAAAGGTATTTATTGATATCATTGATTTATAATTCTTTTAAATGATAAACAATAATCAGATTTAATTGTGAAATGATAATAATTAGTCTCATACGAAGTTTTAATTAATTTTATTTTATTTTTGTTTGTTCATTCCATGCAAATCGTTTTTTAACCTTTTGTGTTTAATGAATTTTTACGCATAATTATAGTAAATATGAATTTATGAACTTCTATGGTCAATTGAAAAAAAAATGAAAAATGTTATTTAGATCTAATTTGATGACATAATTCAATACACCCCTTTGATTGAAATTAGACTTCATCTAACATTTAAATTTATAACTAAAATAACAGATACATTGAATTAAGTCATTGGTAACATTGATAAAAAAAAAAAATTAAAATTTATTAATGTGTCCACCCTAAAGTATTTTTCTGGCTCCGCCCCTAGTGGGATTTTATTTTTGTGTGGGATGTGTTGTGAGACATTGAATTAAGTTTGATAATTTTAGATGAAATTTATATCATTTAATTTAAAATGAATTCAATTTGAGTTGTTATTATGTTTTTTCAAATTTAAGATAGAGACGTATAAGATATAGGAGTGTAGAGTCTTACGATAAGAGGTTTTTCATAGGCGGAAAAAGAAATTCAGGACTAACTATAGACTGTTATATCAAAATTTTTGAGATGATCTGAACCGTCTTTTATGTTAGGATTACGTTGTGCGTTGAATGTGCTTATATTTTATCTCAAAACAATCTGGACCTCTCTTTGTCTTTTAAATTCAAAATCTGGTCTACTTTATTACATATATATATATACCAAAAAAAAAAAGGAAAATCTTGCCATAAACTGCCCATTACCCATTACTCCAAGGCTTACAGTGAAGTTGAGTTATCACAGGAAAAACACAGATCTGAAGCAACGCTCAAAAAATACAACAATCCAAGCCTTGAAGCCAACCCACAATGGAAATTCATAATTAAAGCCAACCCATAACAAGATGACACTTTGAATCTATTTAGGAAAGTTTCTGAGATGAGCCCTTGAAGCCTTTAAGTCGCCGGATCCCATACAAATAGACCAAATATGTTTGGATCTAACACAAATATATCAGATTTATAAAGTGCAGTCGTCGGAGGTGTCCTCCAGTCGGAGAAGATGACAAACTAAAGTGCAGTCATCGGAGGTGTTCTCTCGTCGTCTGAGTTGGAGCCGAAGTGGAGACATAATCGAATGGGAACAGTGAGGCTTAGAGGAGAGAGAAAATGTCGACCCCATTTTTAAGTGCACAGTAGAGTTGTCCTCCGTGTTTTCACCGTTTCACAAAAGGAAGCCACAAAACATGTATTTCATGTTTCCAAAAACACCCCCTTTTATGTCTTCAATTTTCTAAGATTGGAGAAAAAAAATTGTAAATTGCATCTCGAAAGATCGTTTGAATTTTAATTTGTACCTTCAAAGATAAAAAATTTTAATTTATACCCTCAAAGATAGAAATTTATATTAATGTGAGATAAAAAATCTTAATTTGTACTCTCAAAGATAGAAATTTGTATTAATATACACCTCCAAAGATTAAAAATCTCAATTTGTACCCTCAAAAATAAAAATTTGTATTAATGTGCACCTAAAACTAACCGCCATCAGTTTGTTGCCTAAAATTAAATTGATAAATTATACCTAAATCTCCTTATACTTGTCATTTAATTATTTGGACTTCTTCACATTTACAAACATCTTATGATGTTTGTGCACGTGTAACACGTAATCCTTTTTTATTGATATCTATTAATATAATCGTTAAAAAATATAATTTTATCATAATAAAAAATTTTAATTTCATATTACCCTTTATTTTGTGGGTCCGATATATACTCTAAAGTTCACAATCAAACTTATCATTTAAATGTCCAATAGAATGTAGGTATTTATATAATATTTTTTGTATCCAATGCAATATATCATTTAAACATAATTATTTGAATGTCCAATTGGGGGGACATTTTAGATTGAAAATATTTTTATTAGAATTTTATAACCGTTAAAAAATATGATTTTATCCTAATAAAAAATTATAATTTCATATTACCCTTTATTTTGTGAAGGAGTCCAATTGATTAAGTTACAAACATAAGGAAATCTAGGTATAATTTATCAATTTAGTTTTAGGCAGCAGATTGATGGCAGTTAGTTTTAGGTGCACATTGATACAAATTTTTATCTTTGAGGATGCAAATTAAGATTTTTAATCTTTGGGGGTACACATTGATACAAATTTTTATCTTTGAGGGTACAAATTGATATTTTTGATCTTTCAGGGTGCACAATGATACAAATTTTTATCTTTAAGGGTACAAATTGAGATTTTTGGGAGTAAAAATTGAGATTTTAATGATCTTTTAGGGTACAATTTACAATTAATCCAAAAAAATTTCAAAAACCAAACAGAGAGTTTGCCATTTTTTCATTTGACAGAACAAAAAAACAGTTTTGAAAAACTAACCAAACAGACCCTAAGTATTTGGGTGCAAGTCCTATATATTATTGAAGGGTAAAAGTGTCATTTATGAAAGAATATTGATTGATAGCATTATTTGTTGGATGTGTCAGTAACGTCTCTGGTAGTAAGTGAAATGGACACATAAAATACAGGAGGTGAAAGTGATATTTCAAAAATTAAAGGGGCATTCTTGTAAATACAGGAGGTGACAAGTAATTTACCATTAAAGATCAAAAAGGATCCAAATCAAAACGACTACATCACCAAATGTTCTACTCAATTCAAGTAGTGCATAAGAAGCTCAAGTACAAAGAGTACAATATGAAAATCGCCAGAGAAAAAAAAAAAAAAAAAGAGCATGGATTAGTGGATAATAAAGTTTATTTAACCAAAAAGGTTATTTGAGTTTTGTCACATTGTAGCCGGATTAGAGGAGAGCCAAAGAATTAGAGCACAAAGAATCAAAACAAGTGGTATAAGGTGAATAACATTCTGTCCTAATGACTTATGATTGGAAGAGATTTCCTTCTTGGTGGCATCAGAAATGGGATCATAGGTGGGCAAGTCATCGGAAACCGGAGGTTTTGGTGATGGAGAACCGTTTGTACCCGGCAACAAGTTGACAAGGAACTCGTCAGAAAATCGGGCTGTGGTGCTCGATGATCTATACATCTCTTCTCAGTGAGAAACAACAGAAGAAAGAGGGAGAATTGTTGAGAGACTGTAGATGGCAATGGGTGTAGAGCAGTGTCACATGGTTTTATAGAGTAGCAAATGGGCTGAAAATCTGAACCAAAGAGAAGCAAACCCTTTTGGGTTCATTATTCAGAGAGAGAGAGGGAGAGAGAGGTGCATCTGGATTTGGATTCGTGGAGGTGTTTGACTTAGAAGCAGCTTCGAACGTAATTGAAGGCATGCATGTGATGGATGCGTTTACTATAAGGCTTGCATACATTATTCTAAGCATAGAAGCAACCCCAAACACCCTAGAATCATAGAGATAACCTCATACTATGTTATTGTTAACACGGAGGCACAAACCTACTTGAGAACTAGGGCTGTCCATGGTCTGGGGCAGCCCATGTTGCACGCAACCTGGCCTAAAATTGGCACTCGGACTAGCCCGTCCCGAACTATGCCCGAGCCATGTCATTGTTAGTGGCGCAACCCGGATATCCGGCCCATCAATCCTGCCCAAATGTGTTGCTGAAGTGTTTATTTTTATGTAGGCCGTCAACGGATCGAGTGTGAACCGAATTGTTCTATATCTGAATCTAAATCCGATTAAATTTTTACTAATCCAACCTGATCTAATTATATAACGAATTTAAAAAATTTAATTCATATTCAAATTCATTAATTTTCAAATACCCAATTTGATCCAATTATAACAAAAGGCACATGTCCATAAAAAAATTAACAATAAAAATTTGGATAATGAACTAAGAAAAGGAGGAAAAATAAAAAATTGAAGTGAAAGCAAGAGGGAAAACCAGACAAGAGAGGGAAATAAAATGAAAATGGAAAAAGTTGGTCATACATTATGATATTCACTCCATTTTTACTTGTTTTTCAATATAAGTATAATATATGTGTGATATTTATTTATATAATAAATTTTTTTATTCAGATCGGATTATTATAAATTTATGTCTGAATTCATTTAGACAACTCTAATGGAATTCGGGTCGAGCCGGAGTAATGGATTGAAAATCTTATCTATGTCCATTTAAACGGATTCAAATTCAGATTTGGATTAAAATCCGATCCATTGACAAGTCTACTTCTATACAAGCATGTAGGCTAATTGCTGAAGATGTAATTCAGTATTTTAACGATTGTCAACTTTGAATGATGTTGATTTTTTTTCACCGATATCGGGTTTTAGTGTCAATCCCGTGGCACAAATCAATTGATGTATTGCATTACACAGTCCCAATTCACTTGCATCTTTTAAAACTTGGTTTAGCCTATTTGCTAGTGTACGAATAGGTGTTTATTGAATTTCTGAATATGTTTTAGTTCAAACAGAGGATACATAATTAATTTACTTGACTGGAAAAGTTGTGGATGTGTGAACTCTATCAGTATTAGATTGTCATTGATGAGTTTATAAGCAGGGGCGGATTTAGCATGGGGACAGCTGCCCCACTGAAATTTTAAAAAAATTTGGGATTTAGGAGTAATTTTAAAAATTTAAACTTGCTCTCACTTAAATTTTTTTAAAGTATAGAATATATTAATATAATTTTCAAACCCTTAAAGGTCAATTTTGGGAGCTCCAGCTCCTCATTTTCATCGCTTGCTTCTTCTTTTTTGGCATCTTTTCGTCATTTTCGTAGTCCGTTCAACTTTCAGTTCAGCCCTCTTCTTTCTTTTATTCAAGTTTCTATGTTACGCTCTTTGGTGTA
Organism: Ilex paraguariensis; assembly: GCA_963454935.2. Classification (NCBI taxonomy): domain Eukaryota; kingdom Viridiplantae; phylum Streptophyta; class Magnoliopsida; order Aquifoliales; family Aquifoliaceae; genus Ilex; species Ilex paraguariensis. The sequence continues at coordinate 69,671 of CAUOFW020000270.1, forward strand.
TTCATCAACTAATCAGCCAAGGAGAAGTAAATCAGCAAACAAATCGGCCCCTCTTCTTTGTTAGTTTCTTTGGTGAATTCAGTCGTTGTGCAAATCAAATTTGAAGAAATTCTCGAACATTATGTTGAAGTTAAGGCAAGAGGTAATCCATTAACTAAATTTTTTGATAGTACTATGAACACTAATCTAAAATCAGATTTTTTATATTAAAAAATTAGTTTAACTCCTGTAGAATTGATGATTATTTGCTATATTATTTATAGACTTATGTAGGTTTTCTTTATTTCGTCTTGGGTCACCACTTAACCATTTTGAATTTTTGTTGAAGTCTCCTGTTCAGATTGGCTATCGGAGATTCTTGATTAGTACTATTTTTCTTCTCTATGATTAAATTGTTTTAATTTATTTCTTGAAATTCTAGTTTTGATTATATTTTGAATTTATGTATTATATTTTAATTATGTGTAGTCCATAATTGGATGTTCGAGAGTTGGAGCTCTTTTTGTATAGGATCTCGAACACTAAAAGATATTTTTGATGTAAAATTTTTTATTGCCTTTTTTTGTACATCGCTCATATATATGAGTTGCCCCTCTAAATGACATCCTTTTGACGTAACTATACTTACAAATAATTTATCAAGAATACATATTTTGATGAAAACAATGTTATAATTATACTCTCTTTTTTTAATCTGAAAAAAAAAAAAAAAAAAAAAAAAAAAAAAAAAAAAAAAGAGTTACAAAGTTTTTAACTTTCAGTGAGGACAACTTAAATTCTTAAATTTCAAAGTTACAATTATACTTTAAAATTTAAGAATTTAGATCGTCTCCGCCAAAGCAAAAGTCTTGCTCTGCCCTTGTTTTTAAGGTACATGTGTGTTGTGTACACCATCCCTATGTTCTCTAAATGGCATGGATCGGCGCACCCTACTCCAGAGCCATATGATTCCACACTCAAAAGGATGTCACTCACGAACTCTTAAGCATGATGATTAAGATAATAGTAAATTACAGGCTAGTTAGAGGCTATCTTTGCAAATATAAGATCTCTGCAGCAATACATCATGTCGCATAGTTACAACCAATCCTTCTTTGTGATTAGGGGCGGAACTAGAAATTCAAATTAGAGTACACCTTAACTACAAGTTTTAATTAATTTTTTTTAATTAATAAACATAAATATAATAAATATAAATTGTACAAAAATAAAGACCAATAGCATTCTAATTGCTTGATATTCAAAGGTTAAACAACTTAAACTAGAACTACGACCATAGAAAAAAACCATCAATATGTAAATCAATGTCCATCAAAAAAAAATTAACACAGTGAGTGAGACCAATCATAACGCATATCGCCAAAAAAAATATTTATTGAAATTAAAAAAAAAGTAAAAGAAAAAAATCTTAAAATACAAGAGCTTAGAGTTATCAAAAAATTTTGTAAAACATTATCACCGACTCATCTAATCTATACTACTTATAAATATTATTATTTATGAAAAACTTTTGATTTCTTATTTTATCCCTAATTATTATAATAAAAAAAATTATACTCATCTATATACTTTTATCTATTTTTGTTTTTTACTCTTATTTGATTTTCAACTTATTTTGGACTCTTTTATAAAGACTTTTAAATTCTTTTTGACTTATTTATTAGTTGTTCATTTACATACAATCTTATATATCTATATGAATAAGTAAAGTCATTTACATGTTAAACATATAGTTATCAGATTGAATTTCACAGTCAAATATATTATATTATATTTTTGAGTATGCAATAATACAATTTAATATTATAAATGATCTAATCAATCTATTTAATAATTAATAATTCTATAGTATAATTCGTTGTGCAAATGCCTAAAATAAATGACAGATTAAGTACTCAAAGACTTATAAAATAAAATAATAATAATTAAAATACAGATTAATTATTTGACATCTATTTTATTATTTAATTTAATTACACATATAATTTACCTTTTTATAAAAATTATTATTTAAATTTATTTACGTGCAACACAAGTCGTGTATTGTTAGTTTCATATAAAGGTGAGATACAGCACGTCGAAGGGTCACCCAGTACTAATTGTTACTTCTTCTCTCCCAATTTTTCTCTATCTCTATCTCTAGCAATCACTCCCAACTTCATCTAGTTTAATAATCTCATTTTGATTAAAGTTTTTGTATTTAAATTTTTTTTTAAATCCAAATAATTTTTTTCATTTTGTATTAAGACTTTTTTCGTTGAACAGATTACTATTATTAAAAAGAAGTTTGAGGAACATTAGGGTCAGGGTGGTCACAGGGCCACCTTCAACATTTTGTTAAAAGTGATATATATGCTATATACAGGGGTGGCTTAACAATATTAAAAAAAAAATTGGACTTTAAGTCCTAAATTTTTAGAAGGCCCATAATTTTTAGGGAAATTTGGAAGTAATTGCCTTATATGGACTTATTTGGAGATAAGTCCGTCAAAGAAACTTATTTGGTTTTAAGTTCGTTTTTTGTCAATTTTATTATTGTAACTATTTTTTATAGGAATGTTATAAACGACATTTATGAGCACAATAATCAACTATATATATCTCATTCATAATCGCCTTCAAATTCGATTATAATCTTTCAAGTCACAATGTCTCCTTGTCTGAAAAACAAGAAACCTGCATTTACCAAAAACAATTCATATTCAAATTTCAAACTCATTACATTCCATAAAATACAATTTTAATTTACTATTCCAATTTACTTTGAACTCCATTAACAAAATATTAATATTAATATTAATATTAATATTTAAAAAATAACAATAGTAACATACTTAATAAAGATAGTAACATGGTCATTAAAAAAATAGTAACATGCTCACAAAAAAATAGTAACATGATAAAAAAATAATAACAATTAGAGATTTAATTTTGTCAAAGTGGACATTAACCTTGTAACCAAGATTTAAGAGAACTCATACATTAGTACTAAATTAAAATATTATAAATTTCAATTTTGTTGATTTTTTTGTTGTGCATGACAATCGAGCATTCCTTGGTTGTATTACTATGGAAAAAATTCATATTACTGTATGTGAACCAAAAAATAGAGTTCAAAATTTCGATGTCTTGATGTTCATAATTGATGTTGAGTGTCATAATTCAACTGTTAATTGTGTGTTACTAATCATCATTTTGTAAATTTTTAATTTGTGGATCGTATTTTCACTAAAATCATTCAAAAGTTAATGTTATTGTAAAAAACTATTGTTTTATATTTTGTAAAATTATATGTGTTACTGAGTACAAGTTTTGATGTTACTGTGAATATTAAAGTGTATATTATATAATATACGTCTTAAGATTTGCAATTGTATGTTAAAATTTATTATAGTAACATTAGTGTTAGTATAGTAATACGATTGTACTGGTAACACGACCCTAAGTATAATTTCAATCATATAATAACATTCGTGTTACTATATATAAACATTCGTGTTACTAAACTCTGTTAGTATTGTTCAGCCTCCCTATATTATGCATTACTGCTGTTAAGGAAATTTTATGATTTGATTTTGACTTAATAGACCAACAATTTATTCGTACATTAAACTTCTCATATATAATTATCAGAATATATAACTTTCGTTAATTATCATAATATTTAATAAACGGTTTCCATATATAACTTAGTCAATAATTTTCATATATACCTCAATAATCTAACATATGTGACTTTCTATAAATTGACAAAATTAATACCGTTAAGGGTAATTTTGAGATTTAAAAAATAAATGGACTTACTTACTCCCAAATAAGTTTATTTCCAAAACTCAAGTGATTATAAGTTCATCTAGGGAGACTTACCCTCAATTTTCACTTTTAAGTACAATACTAACCAAGAAAAAAAAATTAAATCCATTAAATTTTAAAACCTAAAAAAAAAGCTCCAAAAAATTAAATACAATTAAAATTTTTACTGCAATAATTTAGGTCCATGAACTAATTCATAACATTAGAAACCTAAAAATCATAAGTTCTGTGTAAAAATAAGTAAAAAATATAAAAAAAAAATTAAAATTAAACTCTCCCTCCATTAAAAAACAAAAACAAAAGTTAGAATATTTTTTTCGGTAACACTAACATGTCCTTTTTTTTATCTCTCTCACACATAATAAATTAAAAATAAATTAATTTTAAAAAAATTAATATTTAAAATTAAAAAAAAAATCTCAAATGAGTGTTGCATTGTCTACTATAGTGTAGACTCATATCTTAAATGACCATAAACACGTTATTGACATGTTTTGAACACATTTCAATATAATTTGGATACATTGAGAGTCATTTTACGAGTTTTCATACAAAAATTATGAGATGCTTTTGTTATTACACGAAAACAATATTGGGAGGGTGAGTACAATCAATTTTAGCCGATGAAACACTCAACTGAGCACTATTTTGCTATATATCACTTTTACAAAATGTTGAAGGTGGGCCTATGACCCCTGGCCCCAATTTCCCTCCGCCATTGTTCCTATGTCACTCTAACTTCTTCCTAATCTCAGTGATCTATTCAACAATGAAGTCTACCCAGGGCCGGCCCTAGGCATAGGCCTCAAAAAATTTAGTCATTAAATATATTAGACCCATTTTTTTTTTTTTTTTTTTGAAAATTGTGAAATGGTACACCAAATTAAACTTATTGGCCTTTTAGTATATAGTTATTGTATCTTGATACACATTTTGACATTTTCAAAATTTTCTTTGACGTACTTGTCCTCCCTTAAATTATGCATATTAGATTTGACATGTATTTTTTTTTAAAAATTAGTTTTATTATTATATGAAATATTTCTTAATTTAATGGATGAATTATATTCTCATAAGATTTGTCATCAAACATTTTTTTTTTCGGTTGGTAGATTTGTCATCTAACGTTTATTCCTTATGTCATCATCTATTTTGAATTTTGAATTTTGATTATATCAAAGGTATCTTCTTTCTGCTTCTCCAACATCATTCTTCTTATTGTCCAACAGGTTTTTGTTTTTTTTCTTTTTGGCCAATCAATTAACGTTAAAATGGTTGTCCTTCTTCTTCTCTAACGTTCAGCCATTATCAAGTTTTTTTTTGTTCTGTTTTTTTTTTTTCAACTAATTGTTTGATTGGTTACGTTCTTTGTTTACTTTTTTGGTTCAAATGATCGTTTGTTAATTTTAACATTTTTTTGTTTATGTATTTTTTTTCTTCATAGTTTCGTATTTGAACAATGAACAGCGCAATAATAGTTGTTTTTTGAGTGAAAATATTATGATTTCTTCTTCTTCTGCATGTTGTTTTGGTGTTGGTTTCATAGAATGTTGCCCACTCACACACAAGAAAAAAAATGTTTAATGCCAACTTATATACTTGTACATGCTTGTTCACAGATACGCATTAGTTTCTTCAGAGAATACCAAAATAAGTTAAAACTATGATAGTAAAGGGTTACTCAAGTAACACAACACTCTATGAAAATAATATAGAATGATGTTGACTCAATATATAGGATGTGTGACTCCAAAGTTTTCTTGTCACACTATAAATTCATACGTCAAAGGGTTATTCAAGCAAACCAACACTTTATGAAAACAAATTGTGTCAACATAGTGTTCGTTGAAAGTGTGACTATAAAAGTGACTTCATATATAGTGGATAGATAGTGTGACTTCAAAGTGTGTTGGAATCATAGCCTAGTTATTATTATGTTTTTAGCTTTTCACTTATTTTGCCCTTACTATGGTTTTTATGTCTTACCCAGACTGAAAGGGTGTTCTAGTCAGTTGCACTCTTATTTGGCTATGTATGCAAGGCTTTGCACTCAGTTTGTGCATCTTTTTTACTTCCAATAATTTTATTTGGTATCAAAGTCAGCTAAACCCTAGCCTTCCCTATCTCTAAACCTAACCCTAACATTAATCGCCAAACCCTAGCCTACCCTAGCCTTCCCGTCGTTGCCTGCCACCTCGTGCACCCTTTCCTGCCTCGGCACCCCTTCCCACCAGTGTCGCCAGTCTGCGACCTTTTCCGACAACTGGCAACTGTTGGTTTTTCTTTTTCCTAGGGTCAGAGCACCCTATAGACTTTTAGAGGGGTCGGATCCCCTCCATTGATCTATTTTTGATGTAGTAGATCACCTATATATTTTTTTGAATTTCTTGGCGTCATGACCTGTTTGGAGCTTGTTGGACCTCTAATTTGTCGTTATTGTTCGACTCAAGGTATATTGTTCTTCCTTGTTTTACTTTATTTATTTTAGAGTAATTTTTGTCACGGTTGTCGCATTATTATTGTTGCTATGGCCACTAGTGAGGGACTTAAGAGCTCTATCGTTGGTACTTCCACTGGGAGGGTACCATCCACTTCTATAGGGATTACCCCTTTCACCTTTATGTTTGACCATTATACAATACCTATTGGCATAGTTGCATTACCGGCAATGTTGGGTATGATCTCACAGAAGGTTATGACATAGTTATTGTATAGTTGTAACTTTTCTAAGTGATCACGCTCGTTTCAACTCGTTTTTGGGCATGTTGGAAAGTTTGGTTGGCTGACTGGATCACACTTAAAGCCAGCTAATGACGAACTTTGATATTCTGCGTGGTTCTCCAAGAACTATATTGTTCTTGAATGTTTATTTGGATCTATAAAGTCATTCGTTTGCAGGATTCATCAGTTTCATAGCTTTGTTCCGAAGATATAGAGCGTGTTATCATAAATGCATTCATAGTCCGATCACAAAGTTCGTGTTTATGAGCTTTCTCAGAAGCTCTTATATACTCGACAGGAAGATATGACAGTTCAGGACTACTATGTCTATTTGACTCAGCACTGACTTAAGTTTGAAACTCTACGTCCTTTTACTACTATTCCGAGGATAGAGCCCGAATAAACAATATTTCTATATACTCGAGAGTAGGAGGATAGGATTCATAAGTTCCTTATGGGACTTCATTATTAGTTTGAGGGACCTCATTCCCAGATATTTTTGATGTTGAGGCTTCATTCTCTTTATAAGGTTTGTCCTATGATTGAGCAGTATAAGCTTCGTATCCGTATTATATCACTTTTAGTTACGACCTTAACTCCTCAGGCCGACCAGATGGCCCTTACAGTTGCTGCAAGACCTCATTTAGGCCCTTGTCAGTGTGATTATTGTAGCTGACCAGGGTTGCTTGCTAGAAGCTCAATCTTGAGCTTAAGCCACCTCATCTTGCTCCTCGAGGTCGTACTGCTGCTATTATTAACGGACCACCATCTACTGCTGTTGCCCCTGCTACTACTACTACTCCTCCTTGGCGTAACGATATAGATGATATCACTTCCAAATTAGATATACTTGTATATGATATGAATTCTCAGGATCCTACTACTGTTGTTGCTACTACTACATGTATACCTCAAGTTTTTCATGCCCGCACCAGTCTTTCTCCTCTTTGGACGCTGGACTTGAATGTGAATGGTCATATGATACGTGAGACTCATCACTTCACTGCTTTTGATGAGCAGTTATACTCACAGGTTTAATTAGCAAATGGGACACATACCCCTATTATTAGTAAGGGTACAGTTCGCCTTCTAGATGGCCTTACATTACATTCTATTTTTCATGCGCCAAATATGGCTATAAATCTATTATCTTTATGTCAATTAGATAGAGATTTTTGTTGTACAATAGTATTCTTATCTGATTCTTGTTATTTGTAGGACCTGAGTGCCAAGAGAATTATTATTAATGGATATGAGAGAGATGGGATGTATTATCTAGGCGATCCACCTCTAATTCCTCCACCGCTTGCACCTGCTCTATCTTTATTTGTTTCTATCTTGCATGCTAGTATTTCACCTAATACTTGTCGTTATGATTTTTCGTCACAAACTATTCAGTTGTGGCATGACCGTTTTGGGTTTACAAATTTTAAATATTTATGTATGTTATTTCTTACTTTGAATAATGTTTGTGCTATTAGTAAACTTGACTGTGTTATATGTTCATTATCTAAACATGTTAGGACCAATTATATTCCTTGCATGCACCACTCTCCTGAGTCATTTGACCTGATACACTCTAATATTTAGGGACTCTCACCCGTTACTGCTCTGTTAGATGTCCGATATTATGTGACCTTTATAGATGATCATACCCGTTGCACTTGGGTCAACCTTTTGTATAAAAAGTCAGATGTACTCCCTATTATCACTCAATTTTTACAGATGATTAAGACGTTATTCGATATTATTGTTCGAGTTCTTCATTCGAATAATGTCAAAGCATATGTGTCTGATGCCTTAGTGTCTTACCTTTCTTCTTGTGGTATCCTTCAGTAGCTCACATACCCATATATTCCTAAGTAAAATGGAGTTACTAAAAGAAAAAATAGGAGTCTGATAGGGATGGTAGGGGTGCATAGGTCTTATTGGCATTCCGCAGTTCTGACTTCTACCTTCCTGTGCAATCGTACATCGAGTCATGTTATTCAGCATAAGACTCCCTTACAGGTCTTATTTCCTAAACAAACATTTTTTTCCTATCCCTCCTCGTGTCTTTACATGTACATGTTTTGTTTAAAATCAATATCTCACTCGTCGTAAGCTTGATGGTAAAGCTATTCGTTGTGTCTTTGTGGGCTACTGTCAGTAATCTAAGGGCTATCGGTGTTATGATCTAGTCTAGTGTCAGATGTATCACAATGTAGATGTTACCTTTCTTGAGCATGTATCATATTTTTCTGCTTCTAGTTCCGTGCCTACATTATCAGTTGACAATACTCCCTTTGATTTTCTCTTACCACAGTAGCCACTAGTCACTATCATTACAGAGTTACTAGTTACACTTGATATCCTAGTCTCTCCTCCTTTGCATGTTTATGTTCATCGCCCTCACTATTATCTCCTTATTGATGTCCACTCTACTTCAGGCAATGCAGGTAATATTTCTCAGTTAGTTAAGCATATTGTTGAGCCTGTTGTTAGCACTAATGACAATGCAAGTGTTGATTTGAGCCAGTTGATTTATCTGATGAGACTCTATCTGTAGAGGATGATGATTTAGGGTGCCGTTATCCATATTGTAACTGTCGGCCCGTTGTTCGTTGTGGTTGGGCCACCAAGGCTTTATATCCGATCTCTGGTTATATTTCTTATGTTGAGATGTCTCCTACATTTCAGGATTATAGTGTGGCATTATCAATACGCCATTTCCTTGCTCTGTTTCAAAGGCTATGCAGAAGTCTTAGTGGGTTCTTGTTATGCAAGCAAAGATAGACGTTCTTCAACCTAACCATACATGGAATCTTGTTTCTTGACTTTCAGGGGTCAAGCCTATTGGCTGTCACTAGGTTTACACCTTAAAGTTTCTTGTGGATGGTACCATTGATCGTCACAAGGCTAAGCTTGTGGGGAAGAACTTTACTCAGGTTCCAAGTCACAATTTTGGAGCTACCTTTGCTCAGGTGGCAAAGTTGACTATGGTTCGTTTGCTTATCTCTCTGACTGTCTCGTATTCTTGGCCCCTTTATCAGTTGGATGTGAAGAATGTGTTTCTTCATAGTGACTTGGACAAAACTATTTATATGGATGCACCACCTAAATTTCGTGGTGAGAGGGAGTATGTTGGAAAGGTGTGTCGACTGCGTAAGTTTCTTTATGTACTAAAATAGTTGCCACGAGCATGAATCTCTCAGTTTAGTGGTGTGGTTATGCATTTTGGTTTCATCGGATATCATTCTGATCATACATGCTTTATTCGACAGAATACTACTGGGCAATGTGTCATTTTCTTAGCATACATGGATGATACAGGTCAAGCTCGACCTTGAGAAAGACTTAAATATGAAGGACCTTGGATTTCTATAGTACTTTCTTGGAATTGAGGTTGCTCGTAGCAACAAGGGTGTTGTTCTCTCTCAGAGGAAGTACATTTTGGATCTTCTCTCAGACACTAGGATGTTGGGGTATAAACCGACATCATCATTTATGATTCCAAACCTGAAACTTACTGTTGAAAGTGAAGAGTTGAGAAATCCTATTGTTTATCAGAGGTTGGTAGGTAGGCTTATACCTAGCCATCACTAGGTCAGACATTTCATTTTTTTTCAACCAAGTTAGTCAGTTGATGCACAAGCTGTGTCAGTCACATCTGGATACAGAATATTATATTATTCGGTACCTCCAGTCTTGTCCCGGACTTGGGTTATTATATGCATTGGGGTCTCAGACTGATTCTCTAGCATGTTATTTAGATTTAGATTATGGGAGAACTTATGACAATCAATGTACTACAAGCTTATATGCTTTTCGAGAGAGTTATCTTATCTCTTGGAAGAGTAAGAAGTAGGAAATTATCTCCCGTTCATTAGTAGAGAAAGAGTATCGAACACTAGCGTTTGACACATGTGAGATTATCTGGCTACGATCTATTTTTAGCGAGTTAAAATTTTCAGTGACTTCTCCATCTTATATTATGATAATTGATCTGCTATTTAACTCGCTTCTGACTCTATACTACATGAGAGGGTGAAGCATATATAGATTGATATTCACTTTCTTTGGGAGAAGCCAGCGACAGTATTGTTACCCCCATCATATGTGGAAATGGTGATCAGGTTACGGATGTCTTCACCAAACCTGTCACTCTATCCATTCTCTAGAACCATTGTCAATTTTGGATTAATTGACATCTTTACGTCTAGTTTGAGTGGGAATGTTGGAGTTGTAGCCTAGTTATTAGGATGTTTTTAGCTTTTTACCTATTTTTTCCTTACTTTTTTATGTCTTACCCAAACCAAATGGGTATTTGGTCAGTTGCACTATTATGTGGTTATACATACAGGGCTCTGTACTCAATTTGTGCATCCTTTCTACTGCCAATAAAAAAAAAACACATCTCAAACACTATGGTTGTCCCTTTCATATGGAAAGTGTGACACCACAGTGTGCCTTTGATTTGACTGATGTCAAATTGTTGAAAAAGAAAAATGACTTGATAGAGTGATTTAATAAAATCAACACATCAATATGCATGTCTTAATGAAGCAACGCATACCCACAAACATGTCATTTTAAAGAGTTATTTCAAAAAAAAGAAAAAGAAAAAACACATCTCAAATATTATGATTGTTCCCTTCATATAGAATGGATAAATAGTGTGTCACTATAGTGATACTTCAATTCATAGACAATGTGGTTTCATAGTGTGACTTCGTACTATATATCTCTGTGTGTGTGTGTGTGTGTGTTTTATATATACGTGACCAAATTAAATCTAATACAAAATCAAAATTCTTTAATTTTTGTACTTTCTAAGATAAGATAACTAAACTTTCTTAATTTTAGTTGTCAAATTTCAAAAAAAAAAAAAAACAAAAAATTTGAAACATATCCCTAAAAAAAGAAGGGTGGGAGAGAGAGACCAAAAATTATGAGATGATTTATTATGAATTTTGATTTTTCAAAATTATTTTAGGCAACTACTATATATTAAAAGGGTATTCAAGTTTTTCTAAATCACTAGAGGATTTTTTTACAAAACATTTTCCACTAATAAGTTTAATTTGGCGTACCAACTTCAGAAGGACTTTTTTTTTTTTTTTTGAGTTTTAGATTAGACCCAAATCAATATCTAGCCTTGGTAAGCTCAAAAATACTTTTCATTTAGTTAAGCCCAATAAAAGCCTTAAAAAGGAACCCCAAGTATAAATATGTGAAAATTGAACTTGAGTCATCCTTAAGAGACTTATAATGAGTTTAGTCCATCAAGGAAACTTATTTGGAAGTAAGTCGATTTTTAATCTTACTAATAAGTAGTCAAGTCTACTATTTTTTTAAAAACTCCAAAATACCCTTCTAATGACGTAAAGACAATCTTCAATATTAAATCAATTTCTTAAACAGTTATCATTTGATTCACACTTAATGGAAGATTTTTTCCATAAAATTTGAAAACATGAAGATAGGTCTTCATTTCTCTCTCTCTAACAAACATGAGGAGAGGTCTTCTTCAAGGTTCCAAATCTTCATGCTTTTGGCTCTTTTCACCACTTCATGCATAGCACAAGCACGAGGAGCAACACCAAAAATCTCACCCACTGCCACACCCACACCGTCCCCAATGGTGGCACCACCAACTCCGTCATAATCTCCAACCCTAGTCCCTGCACTGATTCCGTCACCCAAATCACCATCTACATCATCATCTCCTTGTCGAAGAGATTGCCGAACTATGGCTCTATAGTTGTTATGTGGTAGTAATGAGAAGAGAGAAAAAAAAATGATTTTAAAGGTTTTAAAGGATGAGAGGGGCCACGGAGATCTAGTTGGTGTGCATGTTACTATTTTTTTTGTTACTATTTTTTTTATAAACATGTTACTATTAATATTGAATGTTACTATTTTTTTGAAATATCAATTTTAATATTTTTTTTTTTGTTGACCATGTTATTACTATTATTTTTTAAAATATTAATATTCAATGTTACTATTTTTTATTTTTGAATATTACTATGTTTTTGTGTTTAAATGTTACTACTTTTTGTATTTGAATATTACTATTTTTTATTTTTAATGTTACTATATATATGTGTGTGTATGTGTGTGTGTGTGAGAGAGAGTGACAGAAGAAAAAATAGTCATATTTTATATATGAATATAGATAGATTTAGTATAAATAATTTTAATGTTAGTTAAACTCCTAAAATTTAAAAGTTATTAATTTTCAAATTTTTTTAATTAAATACAATTACTGAGATTATTTTGAACAATGAAAATTAGAATATACTTAATATTAAATAAATTTTCTTGATGGACTTATCACTAAATAAGTCCACAAAAAGGGACCACCCTCCAAATTTCCTTATAAATACAAAACCTGATTTTGCCAACCAAAAAATCTTCTACCCACGCCTCTCTCTCCCTCTCAACGTCTCTCTCCTGTAGCTCAACGTCTCTCATAATGATTCTCTCTCTCTCTCCTTCCCACCCCCTCTCTCTATTACTTTATATATATGTTATAGGTCAAACTCTTTCTTCAATTAAAAAAGATTTGAACAATTTAAAATATATGAAATTATTTTTGAGTTTTTATTTAGTTTTAAAAAATTAAAATTTTAGATGAAGATAATTTGTAAAAAAAATGCCTGAAACTCGAAAATTTTCAAAAACATGATATTTCTATTGATATTGATGGCTTAGATTTACTTTCAGAATTAAAAGTTTCAAAACAAGTTTTAAAACTTGAAACCAACACTCCAATTGAAATACTAAACTATATAAAAATGCTAGATTCTTTTCCGAATTCATGTATTACTTATAGAATTTTGTTAACAATACCAATAATAGTCGTTTCAGTAGAAATAAGCTTTTCAAACTTTAAATTGCTAAAATTTTATTTGAGGTCAACTATATTCCAAGAAAGATTGAATGGATTATATATATTATCTATCAAAAAAGATTTATTTACAAAACTCGAATATAATAACTTTATCAATATTTTTGCTTATCACTTTCAAGGTAGATTCAGGGACGGCCCAACGTAAACAAGGTCCTGCTAATATTTCATGTTTTAATATATATTATTTTTAATTATCCTAATTTAAATTTTTTATTTATTTAAAATTTTGAAAATAACTGAATAGAAGTCGTCAACTCACAAATATCAATTTTTTGACAAATTGCCCCATTTATCAATTTCATTCATCACCTCCTCTGACTATACGACTTGTTCCAACTTCTGAAATATGGGAGCACTAACTCAATAAGTTCTTCGGGGTATTGATTCGTGCTGAAATTTCTGATGGAATTGTGCTTCAAATTCTGAAGCAAATTAAATTAGCAGAGTTGAGACCAAAAAACACAATCCAAACTACTCTTTTTGAACCTACCTAGGCAACCTGAACTCGTAGAATTCATAGAGAGCACAAGTTGAACCCTAGAATTCGTAAGCCTAGTGACTTGCTTGTTCACAAAAATGCTGAAATTTCTATTGCCCTTCAGCTTCTGCACCAATGAGACACCATTATAACAAAACTTGAATGCAGCGTGTCAACATATCTAACAACCCTGTCTCTAAAAATATTATCTCTTCTAGGGCCGAGAGTGGGAGGGAGAGAAAGAGCGAAAATGACTTGAGAGAGAAAGGATTACTACTTTTAAAGATAAAGTTGCTACCTTCTAAAGGTTGACTACTTGCTACTTTTTAGGTCTTTCTAGAAGACATTAGTTTTTTTCAGGTCTTCTTAGAAAATTTTACAGAGTGCTGGTAAAATTCATTGGGCCACTAAATTTGATGTTTTCAAAAGAGTCTTAGGAGCTGTATTTGGAGTTGAAAATTTAATTGGGGCCCTGGACAGCCATTTGAATAATCTGGACTTAGTGTCAACCCTGCACATGACCAATCAAAGTTAATTTAATTTAGTTAAAAAAGTTGATTTATTTAAATATTTTAATAGATTTTTAATTCTATTTTAATCTTTAATCCTACTTGTTATCAAACATTAGAATGATAGTGTATATTTCATTTTATTCTTAAGTTTGTTTTAGTCTCACATTCATTTATTCTTATATAAAAGCATTAGTGCGTAGCAAATGCAGCAATAGTAAACATTATAGCCTTATAACTCACAGCCACCACTGCCAGCCAGCCCGTTATCTTATACAAGCTTGGTGACTCCCTAGCTTTGTTTTCTAACTTTAGAAAGTTAATGTTTGGATTGTATTGATACCTTACAAAGGTCTATTGACTCTCTGAATCTGTTCTTTTACACCTTAAAATGTCATGTTTGGATAGTGTGGGTTAGTTAGTGTATTCCCTTAATGGTCAAGTATCATTTGCTACAAGCAAACTCAACTAAAGAATTCTATTTGTTCTTCCTTTTGGTTAGGCTGAAATATTTTATCAGAAATGGGATCATTAGTGAGCAAGTCATCGGTAACTGGAGGTTTCGGTGATTGAAAGTGCTTTGCAGCTGGCAACAGGTTCACCAGGAACTCATCGGAAAATCGGGCTGTGGTGCTCGATGTTCTATAACTCAGGGAGAAACAACAGAAGAAAGAGAGAGAATAGTTGAGAGACAGTAGATGGCAATGGATAGAGCTGTGTCACATGGTTTTATAGAGTAGCAAACGGGCTGAAAATCTGAACCAAAGAGAAGCAAACCCTTTTGGGTTCATTATTCAGAGAGAGAGAGAGAGAGAGAGAGAGGCAGAGCTGCATCTGGATTTGGATTCGTGAAGGTGTTCTGGATTATGCATCCATGTGATGGATGCCTTTACTATAAGACTTGTATACATTATCTTAGGCATAGAAGCAAATCTGAACGCCATAGAATCATTAAGATAACCACATATGCATGCTGTAATAGAATCCACTAGCGGAGCGGAGCGAAGCCCGCGACGGCATCTGCCTTGCGGGATTTATATAAAGGGGACGCTGATTAGTTAAGGTTAGTCTGTATTATGGTTATATAAATACTTAAGATGTAACCTTACTTTTAATAATAAAAAAAGAACGGTCGCTCGCTCTCGTGAATGTAGACACATTACCGAATCACGTAAATCTCTGTGTGTTATTTTCTCTTGTTTTCTTAATTGTTTGATTCCTTATTATTCACCATAATTGCTGCACGATCACAACATAGTGCAACCCGGGTATCCAGCCCATTAATCCTCCTAAAATTCAAGTTTTTAAGTTCCAATTCATAAGTGATGCATTATAATTCTCTATTTACATAAGTTATGATTTAAACTTCTCAAGGTGTTATTTGATTATGTTAGAAAGCTATCAGGCTATCAGCCCACAGCTGACCTAATCCGACTCGCACCATCGCCCACACCAAAGCCAGGGGACCGTTGACCTTGCAGCCCCGGCTCAACCATTTCACATGACGGGATGTGGCTCGCGATGGGTTTGGCCCATGTACAACCATATTCGGAGCTAAATGAAAACAAACACGTTCCAATATTGTCTTCAAAGAGATCAAGAAAACAAACCCAAATAATAAACAGGAACAAAATTTGGGAAACATAACGTGGGTGTCATTAGTGGATGAAGTTTGACCCAACATAGACACACAATGGACCCCTGCGAACAGGATTCAATATCATCACCAGCAATGCAACATGATATGGTCAAATCGTTAACTTCCCAATTCTCAAATGTGTAACTATGACCTAGAATACAAATTACAAGATTCTTATCGTGCAATCGTATGGAATCAAACTTTACCCTCGAATATTCAGTCCAACTTAAGAGGGCCTGAAACCTGAAAAAATTGAGACTTTTCTCGTGTTACTTGCATTTGCTATTACACTCGTTACTAATAGAATTGCCAAAAAAAAAAAACAATTGCATGAGGCGTGTCTAGTCCAACAGGTTGGGTATATTATTGCGCCTTCAACTAGATCTTACCTCAAAAAAGAAATGAGATAGGAGTACCTCTCATGAGGAGCTGGATTTGAGAATAAATAACGAAACGTCACCACATCAAGGACCATAGAGATCTACACAAATGACTACCACCAGACACCAGCATTGGGATTCTCTCTCATGAATGTGTGAACACTGATCCTCCAAGGTATAAGTCAACCTAAAAAACACAGCATATCACAGAAACAACAGATCCTACAGTACATAGGTTGTGGGGCTTATGTTGGATAGGCTAACCCATGACACACACACATAGTTCTCGTACCCCCCCCCCCCCCCACACACAAAAAAAAAAAGCACAACTAAGATAACAACATAATAAAAATGCTCAATTAGCTAACAAGATACTTACATATTTTAAAGTCCACAATACAACACAACAGCATAATTTACTGGAAGAAATAGCTCAAAATCTTCGACATACAACATATGATTTTCTGAGGATGCCGATAGTACTGAAACTTATAGGTGTGTCCTTTTCGCTTCTAGCCACTGAAATACAGCAAAGATTTAATTAGAGAGATGCACTCATCAATCAAATTAGACAAATATATACCCCCCAAAATCATTTGCAGAAAATAAAAGGAGGCATATAAGGACGTAGCAGAATACAAATCCACATCGTTCGGGGCATCAAGAAACTAGACAATACTTCTCATCTAGACAACAGTGTATGGTCATTTCACAAACAAAAGCTATGGGCACAATGGCGGATGCATCCTGGGAAATCATTAAAGAATAAAAAACGTAAATCATACATCTACATAAATAAGATTTAACTAAGTCAAACGTAAGAAATGGCCACCAAGAGAATTAAGAATAACAGAACTAAGGAAATGGCTGGTGATGTCAACATGATCAAATGATTTCGGAGCCTCAGTGTAATACTGACTCCAGTTGATGAGAGTCATTTAATGTAGTCATAAATCAGGGGTCTAATCAATTGATCATCATTTGTTTGATTCAAAAAAATTACTCTGTGGATCCTTTTGTTTAATGGATCATTGAGCACCACAAGAGCATGATAAACTACAGTGCCCAAGAATCATGATGCAGCAGGCTCAAGTTTCCACTGCAAGAGTCATGTTGAAGAAAATGCAATTTTAAAAGCAAGGTCAAAACAATGCCTCACTTACCTCGTGACAGTGTTTGTATAAAGTTATAAACCCACTCGGTAAAGAGATCGAACATAAAAATACCCTAATCAAACTAAATAAGCCTACACTGTGCTAGGGTTGAAGTCTCCCAAGAATAAGCCAAAAAAAAAGTCTCCCAAGAACAATAGATGAGTTAGACTTAAGTTTGGGCAGTTCTGGATCATACTCTATAAATTGCGAGCTATACCGAGATGTTACATGCAAGTGCACATATTCTTCCAGGAATAAGAGGCAATTCGTTGGACTACCAAAACTATACTACTAATAGAAGCACACTAACCCAAAAAACTTTTGTTTTCCTTATTTACCCCGAACCGTTCTATAAAGTCTATTTTGTTATGCGTTACTTGTAATGAGATGCGCACGTGTTTTTGGTTTTGGATGTTTTCAAAAACATTATTTTTGGTGTTTACAATTTTGGACCTTGTTTTCAAAACCATATAGCTTAAAAAAATAGAAACACATCCCATATGCATGATTTTTTTTTTTTTTTTTTTTTTTGTAAAAAGTGAAAACAAAAATAAAAATAAAAAAAACACAAACAGATGAATATCAAACACAGCCTTAGTTGGTTTGCTTAGAAGTACTTATTGCTAAAAGTATAAATAGATTCATTTTATGCTTTTTTAACATGTAATAGTAGATAAAACGTAAAAAAACTCATGCCTTCAAAGTCATATGAATTTTTGTTGATATTTTGTATGTATGTGAATTCAAAATGATATGTTTAAAGATTAAATTCAAAAATTATACATATTACTCTCTTACAAAAGTATCCGCAAAGTATCCAAATATTTATTATTATCCAATATGTAGGTAGAAGGTGTGTCCGACGATTATAGTATCTGATACGAGTACGTTGACCTCAACAAAATTACATTATTATGTTAGGCAGATCTTAATATGTTTTATAATCTTTACAACAATAACTACACTATTAGATACTAAAAATGATTCATAAGCAATACACGTGTGCATCAACTAGTATCAGCAAATGGTCGCAATAAGATGTGCATTCAATTTAAAAAAGTGAACCACAATGGCACTCCACAATTGGGCATTGTACACACCACAAAAAGTACATTCAAAGGTGCAGAAGTTTTACCTGTGCACTTGTTAGTGGCCCCAAAATTCGTTCATTGTTCCTCATTCTATGTAGAATTTATTTTTGAATGGTGGAAAATTATTCCCGGAAGACTGTCTTATCTCACAGCTGAGATCAACTTCCATCAATCGATGGTTCTCTTCAGAGCGGTTCATTGAGAAATTAATGATCAAACCATCCCCTTCTCTGACACGGAGAGGCGGATGCAAGAGGAACACCTGTAAGCAATGGAAGAATAAGATATTGAAAGCCAAGCAATGCAAGAGTATGAAAGTGAAAGCCAACAAGGTTAATGTCCGAAAGAATGCAACTATGCAAGTATCAACTCTCTAAGATGAACCCACACAGCAACAGCATTACAGTAGCATAAAGGTCATGCGCAAAGGGTAAAAGTCCTGAGGACAAGTTACAAAAAACCCCACATAGATCATTCACTGACCGTATGTCATAGCAACCACTACTGCAAGAGGGTGCGCTATTTCCCGATTGCATGTTTAAGTTTAACAAGAACTGCAACTCAATTCAACTGAACAAAGCCTTTTCCCAACATTTTTAGGGTCGGCTACATGAATCATATTTTGCCATTTTTGTACTACCTTAAGGGGGGGGAAAACAAGAACTGTTGCAATAAAACTTTAAAATGGGTATATATTCCATTTTATTTTCCACTTTTTCCATTTTTGGAGACTTCTTCTGCTTCAGATTCATCCCACTAAATCATAGCAATTGCAAGGAAGGAAATCAGCATGATCATTGTTGCTAACCTGCTGGCCCCAGTGTGTACTGTTATCTTCGCTAGGAGCAGTCGTCAACTCAATCTCCTGTTGAGCAGGATTTTCCTTGCAACCCTAGGTACCAAAAAAAGTTTATAACTAATTTAGTATGTAGATTCCTGAGAAACATTGCATCCTGTAAAGAATACTGAACATCAACTCACTCGAAAATGCACATCAAACCATCCACCGAATCCACAGAACCTTGTGTTCTCTGCAGTGATTGATGATGATATACTTGCTCGAACATTAAGGATGTCGTTCACGGTTGCTGTTAAACAATCCATCTCCTTTATAATGGCACCTGTTCCAATGACTTGATTGGGATGGAGGTTGTTCCACAGTGATGTCTACAGATTTCAATAGCATGATCTTTAGGATGTACAGGGAGACAGTAAAGGAGCACTCATCAATACCATAGCTAAATTTTTGCAGAAATCTAAAAAAATTAAAAATATAGAATTAACAATTTCATTAGCATAGAACATGTAGAGGCACCATGGGTGTGAGACCCTCAATTTTGGCCATGTAAGAAGCACAGGCACGAACTGGGAATACAGACCGACACGATACGGACACGCTATTTTTCAAAAAAGCAGGAAACAGACATGTTAGGGGACATGCTAAATATTATTTATTTATATACATATGATAAACTAAATATATTTCAATAATAATCATTCAATTCGTCTTTTCTTAATTCTAACAATTCACATCACAATCATTAGATAAAAAAATCTAATATACCGATACAAATTCATCGTAAACATTCATGATTCAACAATCAATGACTACTAAAATTTTTATTTTCAAAAATATTTCACTTCGTAACCCAAATTTTCATTCAATTTCAAGTAACCCTAATTTCATAACTCTACTTTTCATCAAATTATATTCATATAAAAAGTTTATTTCATTTGTAGATAATTTCATAGTCGTATCCAAAATTATAGTTATATCGGTGTCCTATGTTCGTGTAGTGATTGTAACTTATTTATACTATAACTTTGACTCTTATCTCTTTAAAATTACTGACAAATTCTAAAATAATTGAAAAAAAGCCCAAAACGTGCCATTTGATGCGTCGGTCGTGCCATTTGATGTAAATCAGACACTCGTTTTATTGTGTCTGTATCCCAAATTTTACAAATAGCATGTAAGACATATGGAATGTACAAACATTATGACAAAACAAGAGTCCAAATACCAAGATTTTATGCCTTAGCATCTGCAAACATATCGTAATTCCCAAAGCCATTTGACCATTAATCCTCCAATAACCCAGTCCAGTTAAAATATAACACTTTCTAGCACAAGGGTTTGGATTTTTAGGTATTCCTAGAATAATAGTCAGGTTTGTTGTAAAGAGTTAGGAAAAACAAAACGAGAAACTTGAAAGAGAACCATACAATGAAGGGAGTGGTTAAACAAGCACCCAATATTCCCAATTGGTATAGGATGAAAAGGTAATAAGTTTAGGGTTCAAAAGGTTAAGAGTTCACCTAGCTTCAGAGTTCAGACACTTAAAAAATCTGGAATCCAGACTCCACAAAATTAGTTTCTTTCAAAAAAAAAACCAACCTGTAAATAGTATTTTTTCTGTTCTTCAGAGTAAGGCTTCGTTAGAACACTCATATCAACGCCATAATAAGTTTGAGTCTCATTAGAAAAACAAAACCAGTCGTCCATAGCTCCTTCATAATCATTCATCTTTTGATCTCCTAATCCAGACCTGATGGGTGCCAGCCACATGCGAGCATGGCTTGGATACCTGCAAAACCAAAGCTTATTATTGGACTAAATACTTCGGATTAACAACGCAAAACACATTCAACTCAATGATAAGCCATCTCCACAGTTAGTAAAAATATGAAGTTGAATCAATCTAGACAGCCGCATGACTGTCTCATTTACAATATGGAATGGGACACATTGTAGGAAGGTTTATACAAGTCATTAGGTTTTCCAAAAATCAATAAAAACACTTGGTGGTAAAACGAGATTAAAAATCAGATGAATGGAATAAGCTATAAAGCACGGAAATGGACACGGTATACAAATGCGACAGATTGTAGACATTTCAATGCACCAAATTCTAAAAAAGGGACAAGACACGGCTAAGATACGCTAAAAATATGTGGATTGTATATACCTATTTGATATACAGATTTAATTCCACAAATCAACCTCTCTAAAATGGAGGTGAGACTATCTACCACTTATCTCTCTTAGACTCCACTATAAGCAAGACTGCAAAAGTCTTGTGCACTAAATGTGATTTTCTTAACATAATATATTAAATTAAAGTAGTATACAACATAAAAAATCAGTACTTCATATTAAGTAGATCTTATATCTAGTGTGTTGATGTGAATTTTTAGACTAGTGGATCATAATAGTCAAGAATGATTGGTTTTCCAACAGACAAAACATAGCAAGCATACATCATAGTAATGATCACTTTTATCTTCTAAATTATTCTTCTTTAGTGAAACTTTTATACATTACTTTGCCATAATTAGCATTAACAAGTACATATATTCCCATAAAAACATGGAATCGTATGTCAAATTTTCAAACTTTGTATATAACATGTGGACATAGGTTTATTTTTAAGTCATAAACACTAAAGAAGAGTCGCACACATCAAAGGAGTGTCGAAGTATGATGGCTTTGCCGCTCTTGAAGCATATGCACATTGCACAAAGAATGTTATTACATATAATCAGACATTCCCTAGTCCTTGCGCCTTCAACTCAAACCACATTATTTATTCTTGAGAGTATAGTTATTTGGATTCAATACCATGATTACCATCTCCATCAACTTTTTCCAATCCTGTCAACATTTTGGTACTAAGTGCTAACTCCTGGGTCTCACATGCAAGTTCATGTATCTCCATCCTTCCACTTCTTTCTACTCCATGGTAGCATCATATTTTGAGTCTTCACTCTTCTCTATTAATCTTCTCAAAATAAGTCACACAACACTGCAATAGCACACATTTAGTTTCTTCAACCCTCCTTACAAATTCTTAAACAGAAGAATTTTTATATGGGAAAACATATCTCCAGAGGCTTTGTTGTCCTCTAATTTTAATATTCCCTTGGTTGTACTATTTCCATTTGAAGTTGGATTCGTTCTACTAATTTTTCATTATCTTGACTACAATGCACCAATTTAGAGGTGAAAACTTAGTGCTCTCCTGTTCAAGTTCATCAATAAATTAATATTCAAATAGCATAGCCCATGGGACCTACTCATTCGTGTGCACTTAGATGTGTGTGTCAAAAAAAGCCTTGAAAATCCATGCACACCCCAGTAGGTGAGTGATGCAGTCAGCCAGTCACCTTTAGGTGATGCTTTGACTTCCCTAAACAACTTCAAAGAGCCCAATTGAACCCTGCCAACTGGAGAGGCTAAAGGTTTTATTGCCCAAAATATAGCCAGAAAATGCATACATACATATCATTAAATGAAACTTTTTGTTGGTGAAGTAACCACGATTCGGTTCCAGCATCAACGCAGATGTCTATCTTTAATGTTATAAACAAAGTATTGAATGTTTTAAGACAAGTCATAAACTATAAAATTTAATACAAAACACAAATAAAAAGTCAATGGAGCATAAATTAGAAGGGAAAAGCACTATTCCTAATCAAATCCATGAATCTCATACCAAACAGTATAAACAAGTAAAGAAATCAGTGTAAAATGTACTTACATAACTCCAGTTGGCTTAAGCCAGCGATCACGCGCACAAATCACAGAATCAAACATAGATTCTCGTAGAAGAAAATATCCCATCCACTCCGAGATAATTACATCAACTGCCCGTCAAGCAATTCCCAGGTTAGATTCAAAGACAAGAAGCAACACCAAACCCAGGTATGAATTATATATGAAGTGAAAAGAATGTGATGCTGGAGTCAAACTCTGAACTCTATTGGCAAATTCACAGGTTAATAACAGATACCTTTCTCTGGTAGGGTAACATCCTCCATTGATCCCTCAATCACTTCAACCACACCCTCAAGCTTATTTGCTTTGACAAGCTCGCGGGCATGTTCCGCCATCTTAGTAGCTTCCACTGCATAGACCTTCCTGGCACCTGCTTGCGCCGACCAGATTGCTAGAATGCCACTCCCCGTTCCTACATCCAAAACAGTCTTCTCCATGGATTCACCAATTTAGTGTGAGTCTTAAAAACAACTTCCACGCAGAGAGCAATGCCATACTCTTTTGAGGCCTGGGACACTTTGTGAATTCACACCAGTTTTTTGTGTGTTTGCGTTGCATATCAAATTTAGCTTGGTCCTCCTCAACACATTAAAATCTAAATTACTAAGTCCATATCAATAGTTTACACACACACACACATAGTGCTGTTCTTTGCTTGGAGAGAATTGGGAATTAATCAAATTTAATGGAGCCCAACTACTTAAACGGAGTTCGACAAATTGATGTGAACCAACAACGGAGATAACATAAGATTCAAAATTCCTATTCTCGATTTTCTTATCAACAAACAGAGAATAAAATCAATCTTTTGTGTCTGTAATGAATGGCTAGTTTCTACTACTCTCCTGAGATTTTAAGAATCCAAATTTTGAAGTCCAATTCAATACTACTAATCACTTCACCAATGAATAAAGCTTTTTACTTATGGTCGATGATAATGTGTTTGCAAAGGAAAGATTGGAATTTTCATAACTTGGAAACAAAAACTTGTTCACTCAACAGAGACTATTGTAACTATTTCAGCAGACAGATCACAAACCAATACAAATAAGACACTATCCAAAATTTCAGTTGTCTTTCTCTTCAGTTTGCTCAGCAACCAAAAGGGAAAATTATGTACATATATAGACACATATATATGGAGAGAGAGACACAGAGTGTACACCTTTTCGAGGAAGTGATGTTTGTTCTGGAAAATGGCATTGAAGTAAGCATCCATGCGAACGCGGTCAGAGAGCATCTCCTTCTGGTGAAAGAGAAAGGCGTAGGTGCAGAAATAGTTAGCGAAATCCACGCCCTTGTCCACGGTGGCGCCGCCTCCATTGCTGGTTCCTGTACGGTCGCCGGCGACGCCGTTTGCTCTGCTACCCATCTCACCGCGTTCCGGAGCTGCCGAGGGAGCCAGGAAGGGAGGGAGGGAAGGAGGGGGCAGGGAGAGAGAGAGGAGGGGTTTAAGTGATGCTTTAGGGCAGCGACCCTTACGATACAAATATACATACATTTAGGGGCCCATTGGAGGGAAATATAAAAATCAGGTGCTATATGGTGGTGGGGTCCCCTCATGTTCTCTATGGTTCATCTGGACCGTCAATCTTCTTGGTGAGGAATGTCAAACTCCATCTAAAAGCAAAACTATAGGGTATATTTGGATTAGATATTAATAATGACTAAATAATCAATCGGCCTACCATGTCTTATTTATTTTTAACTGTTGATACATAATTTAAATCCGGTATTATCACATAAAATTAGTCCAGGCCCACATGAACAGTGTTAATATTCCCCTATACACTTTCTAAATTAAACCTATCGATTTTCTGGGTTAAAAGAAACAAGTTGGAGAATTATTGAAGTAAAAGACCTTTTGATCCCTGAGAAACCCTAGATTAGACTAATTTTTAGATTCTTTAGTAATTTTAATTGTTATATCATCATTTAATACCTCAAATCAAAACAAAAGATGAGAAGGCATAAATTTTAAATTTAGTTTTTTTCTCTAGTCCCTCGATGGGACGGGATGGGATGGATAAAGTTGTTCAATTCGATCAAATTCTAATACATAATCTAAACACACCCAAAATAAAAGTATGCACCGAAATAAATATTTAGTCAAGTTATATTAAACAGAGTCAAATTTATAATAAAAAAAATTAGAGCAACTTTAAATTAATATGATAAATATAAAATACTACAATCGTTATCAAATAATCCTAGTTCGGTATAATAGAATTATTTGGTACCGATTTACCTAAATGGAGCTATAAATTCACCTTCAATTCTTTTAATAATTTTAGTACGATATTAAAAAACCACTTATTGATGTCATAATCTTAACCTAATCTATTACATGATTCCATCACCCAAAACGTAATTTACTATAAATTTTTTAGTACTAATTTTGTTTTGAAAAATTCATTTCAAATTTAATTAATGAGTTAGTAAATGAATGGTTAAAAAAACTGAGTAAATGAGTTTACTATAATAATTAATAGGTAAATATTATAATTAGTCCTCAAACTTTAACTTTTGGTTTAAAATGGTTCTTAAGCTTTTGATGATCTTAATTTAGTTCTATAATTATCAATTAAATCGTTTCGTCAATTTAACTATTAAAATAAACAGAGATAAGTCAATTGTTTGTTATATAATCATACATTGCGTCTGCATGTGTAGTTGTTTGCTCAAATGGCTCAAATTGATAGAATGACTTAGTTGAAATGAATTTGATAAGTTAAAAACAATTGAAAGCTTTAAGATTGCAATTACAGTTTAAGGTGTGAGTATGATATTTATCCTAAACTAATTATGCATAATTTTATTTTCATAAAAATCCGTTTCTTTCAAAACTAAGTCATTTAGTGTGTGATCCTCTTCAATATACATTTTTTTAAAAAAAATTAGTGTCACATCATCTATCAAACATTCAAATAGGACCTATTGTATATAAATGCGTTCATCACTTATCAACAATATATTCCTCATTCATTAATGATAAACGACAAATTAAAAAAATTAAAGGAAAAAGTGATTTGAGCATCTCTAAACTTAACTTAAATATAAATTTGAGTTTAAATGGTTTAAAAATCTTCTTCAACCTTTGATTCAAACCTATACCAAATCAACAAAAAATTTATTCTTGACCAAAATTAAAGAAGACTCAAATTCTATACCAAATTTCGAATGGTAACTTACTATCTTATTCAAAGCCAAATGACTTATGTGGTATTTGATAAAACTGAAAACTGAAGTTTGAAAACTGAAAACTGAAGTCTAAAAACTGAAAGGTGAATGCTAAATTTGTGAACTTTTTGGTATTTACTGAAATTTAAGTATTGAATTGAATTAAACTATTTGATAACTACACATAATTGACGTCTGAAAATAAATTAATTTTCAGTTTTACCCTTCCACTCTTTAATTTGAAAATATTTATAAAATATGTTATAGCATAAATCATAATCACTATTATTATATTGAGTCTACATTTAACAAATATTTGATCAAAATAAATAAATAAATAAGATTTGTATAACACAATAAGTGAACAATAACAAATTAAATAACATAATAAGTGAACAATAACATCTGATAAAAAAAAGAACAATAACTAATAAATAAACAAATAGTATTGAAAAAATACAATAAATTAGATTTCATTAATAATACGTGTGTGCATCGCTCGTGTGTGTGTAGTCCATGTGTCTAAGTATGTGTGTGTGCAATGCATATGTTTGTGCGTAATTGTGTGTGTAATTATAATTATGTACGTATATTTTTCTTACAAAAGACAAGAGGGAAAAAAAATTGACAAAGAGAATATATAGGTTAGGAGGTTTTGAGAGAAGATTAATTAGAGTTTTAATAAGATTGTAAAATATTTTTGGGTATAATTGTTATATTATAAATTTTATTAAATATAGTTTTGCTGAACGTTTTTAGCTTTCATAATTAAGTAAGGGATCTCTTACTTAATATTATAACCTATTTTTAATGAGCATTTAACATAATAAAAGAGCTTAAATTTTGATTATCAAACGAGTTTAATTAATAAGTGTTGAATACAATCATTTAAGTGCTGAATTTGGATTAACAAATACACCCTTATTCAATGACTTATTCTCTGCCTCTTCTTCCTTCTCTCTTCTACACTGTTTCCATCACCGACCGCCACCGAAGCATTCATAGATCTTTTAAAAACTTGTAGGTAAGCTTCTTCTTTGTCATTTTCCATTTTATTGATTTCTAGTATTTTCAAAATTGTAACCTCATCCATCTTTCGTACTATATAAACACTAAATCTACCCATCAATTTTTTCTTTGATTTTTTTGAGTTAAATATTGTTGGTAGTCCAGTTATAGGCCTCTAATTCTTCCTGAAATTTTAAACCTTCACTACCCACAAATTTAAAAAATTCGTCATTTTATTTCTTCAATCATCTATTTTTGTTAAAAATGATCATTTTTTTGTGTTTTTTAGATCAGACCCATATCAAAGTAAATATTTTTTTATCTAGATTTATAGAAGAAGATAATGAATTAGAACAATTTGAGTATTCTGTGATGGTTTTCTTTTATTTTTTATGTTTCTTTTTATTCTCAGGTGGTGTTGTATTCATATTTTTTTTTTTTGAATTATCCATTTATGAAGAGATATGAAAGTTTCATTTATTTTATCAGATTTCATGATTTGAATGATACAAAAAATGAGTTTTAAAATAATAAAGAAATTGTTTAAAATATTTAAATATATGTTTGAGTTTGCCCATTGAAATACTCTATACTAAATCAAGTTTTTTATTCAAATTTAGGTAGTGTTTGATAAAACTGAAAGCTGAATATTGAAACTGAATTCTGAATTTTAAGTGTTGAATGTTAAATTTTTAAATTTGCAGACTATTTGATATCAACTAAATTTTACAAATTGAATTAAATCAAACTGATTGACAAATACAAGGAGTTGAAGCCTGAAAATTATTATTATTATAATTTTACACTTTTTAACCATCTCTCTACGACTACTTTATTCCTACCACCACCATCACAATGGTAGTGGTTGTGGTGACGACAACACAATGGTGATAGCGATGGTGGTGGTGGCAGTGACACCATGGTGGTGGCAATGGTGGCAGTGATGGTGGTAATGACAATGGCACAATATTGGTGGTGGTGACAGTGGTGGTAGTGACAACGACACAATGGTGGTGGTAGCATAATTGGTGGTAGTATATCTATCAATTATGAGGAATTAATAAATTTTTTAATGACTAACATTTTCGGTATTAAATGATAAGTAGATGACTTATTACTTAAAATTTTAGCTTGTTTTTAAGAAGTGCTTAAAATATTAAGTGGTAAGAGTTTTAAGTTATCAAATGGGTTTAATTCATTAAGTGCTTAAAGTATTTAATTTTAAGCTTTGAGTAGTATTATCAAATAGCCTTTTAGACTCAAATTTAAATCTAAATTGAGGTGGTATTTGATAAAACTGAAAACTGAAGTCCGAAAACTGAAAGTTGAATACTAAATTTGTTGACTGTTTAGTATCAACTGAAATTTAATTATTGAATTAAACTACACAGAACTGACGTCTGAAAATAAATTAATTTTCAGTTTTACCCTTCTACTCTTTAATTTAAAAATATTTATAAAATATATTTTTATATAATAAAAAATGACAATATATCAAATCAATAATAAATTGAATAACACAATAATGAATAATAACATCTGATCAAAAAAAAAAAGAATCACGACAAATAAATAATCGAATAACAATAATTGAACAATAACAAATTAAATTACACAATAAGTGAACAATAACATTTAATCAAAAAAATAAAAACTAATAAATAATCGGATAACAATAAATAAAAAAATGAATAAATAATCGAATTAAAAAATAGAATAAATTAAATCTTACTAATAATATGTATGTGTGTATGTGTGCAATTTGTGCTTGTGTGTGGGTGGATGGGTGTACATTGCATGTGCGCGTGTGTGTGTGTGTGCGCGCGCGCGCGTGCGTGTGGGTGCAGTGAATAGGGGTGTGTGTTTCAACATGTTTATTTGCAGTAGACAAGCGAAGAAAAAAAAAGAACACCTATTATCTGAAGAAGATGATTGACAACGAGGATAGATAGGTTAGGAGTTTTGAAGATAACACCAATTAGAGTTTTAATAGAATTGTAAAATATTTTGGGGTATAATTGACATATTATAAATATTATTAAAGATAATTTTACTGAGCATTTTTAGCTTTCAAAATTAAGTAAGAGATCTCATATTTAATATTGTAGTCTATTTTAAAGGAGTACTTAACATATTAAGAGAGTACAAATTTTAATTATCAAATGAGCTTAATTAATAAGTGCTAAATAAATTCCTTTTAAGTTCTGAATTTGGGTTAACAAACACACTGTAACGCCTCAAAATTCACTCTGTAAGACATTACTATTTATAATCATTTATATAATGAGAGCAACTAATAAAATTCATAAAGAAACGAATTTCCCTTCATCATCCATAATAATTAAAGCATCATCCAAAATAATATGTCTTACGTCCAAAAATCAAACTTTATTTTGCAGCGGAATAAAAAAAAATTTAGCCTTAACATTATCTCAAAATTTGTCTCCCAATCTAGAACATAAAAAAAATAGCTCTAGACATCCACCTTGAGATCCACATTCCCATCGACCTGAGCTTCCCAATTCATCTGCCCATCTAATCCAAGCTCTTCCTCTAGATGGAAATTTGAAAATGTTGTTTGTAAAAGGTGAGCATTAAGCTCTATAGAAAAATCTTCTCAAGCTCGAATAAGGTTTAGAAATATATAAAACAAGTCGATCTCATTTCACAAATATCATATATAACTTTTGAAATAAAACAGTGACAGTTCATTAGATCTCAAGTTTACACAGTAACAATAAATTAAATAAAGAAGTAAAACTAATTTCCAAACAATAAATCATTACCAACAATTTATCATTTCCAACAATAAACCATTTTAAACAATGTATCATTATCCATAATTTTGTATCATTATCCCTAATTTTGTATAATTATCCTCAATTGTATCATTATCCTAAATTGTATATTAGGTAAGACTTCGCATGAATAAACATATTGAAAATATCTTGTCCCACACACACACTCAATCCTCGCAAGGAAACACAACTTTAGGAAGGGCGTATACTGACGCATTGGCAGTAACGAATCCAACCCATGAATAGTATATTAACCCTTAGCCTCGATACCACGTAAGCGAATAGTGATTTGGTTCTCGCAAGACACCAACCCCACTACAAGTGATAGGGAACCTTCAAACCCATACGGAATAAGAAACGCATCTACCCATTCTATGATACCTGATCAACGGTTACCCATGTTCATCCAAACATCCACACAAGAGATACAATATTCAACAAATTTCTCAAATCACAAGTAAATCAAGAATCCCTAAATTCTACATGTATTTTTCCAACATAACATCTCAAGAAAATAAGCAAGAGATCATCAAAAGATATAATTTTATTGTTCCAAATAAAGCACTAGAGTTTTAGAATCAAGAACAATAGAATATCAGGGGAAAAATCTCTATTTCTTGAAAAACAAGGGTTTTAAGATCAAAAACAAGGATTTTAGGGCTATCAAACCATAACTTCATTCAAAACATACTATGATTTACAAGAACATCAAGAAATAAGGATTCCATAACAAATATCTATAATTGAGAGTCAAAACATACATATATATAAACAGTAGCCTTAATGGACAAGATTATGAAGAAATCCCTACCTTGCTTTCGTAGTTTTGTGAGAAATTTAGAAGATTTGATCCACTTCAATGTGAAAATCCTCCATTGATCTTGTGTTTCTCTCCTTCTTTCTTACTCTCTAAGTCTCTCTAGGGTTAGAGATGTTGAAATGGGGCTAAGGGAAGTATCCTTAAGTATTTATAGTAGGAGAAACAGTCCCTTGTGCACGAATCAGAAACTTAGAATCGTAACTCACGTTTGAACGTCATTATGGCGTTTGAACATTAGTAATGCAAATTACTGCCTCACGTTTGAATGTCATTATGGCGTTCGAACGTTATTTGCTCCCAGTAATTTTACTTTTCTATCAGAGCTCTGCAAACACTATAGTACCGGGACTCACTGTCATTCGAACATAGATTCACGTTTGAACAGACTCTCAATTTTTTTCTGAAACTTCCAGTGAAGTTTTTGACCTATTTATTGGTTGATTTGGAAAATTTTTGTGAAATACTCTTTTGTATCCCTGAAAGTCTTGCGTCTTTTGTAAAAATTTAAAATCAAACAGACATCAAGGTAAAAAGTTATGGTCAAAATACTAAGGTAGTGTCAGAATCATTTCTACCCAAATTTTATCAAAAATGTGTTTTAACTTTGAAACACTTCTTAACTTCTACTTTTATAACCTATATAGTTCATGCTTCCCTTACTACATATATGAGCATTTCAAAATCATTAAGTTATTATATAAAGACAAGAATATGGGGGTTTACAATATACCCCCCTTAAAGAAAGTTTCGTCCTCGAAACTTATCTTAAGTAGAGAACAAATGAGGGTACTTCTCTCGCATTTTCAGCTCTGATTTCCAGGTAGCTTCCTCCACCCCATTATGTTGCCACAACACTTTCACCAGTTGGATTACTTTATTGTGAAACACCTTCTCCTTGGTATTGAGAATCACCACCAGTTGTTTTTCATATGTTGCTCCATTTTGAATTTCAATTCCCTCCAAATCCACGACATGCGTTGTATCTGATTGACACTTTCTTAACATTGACACATGGAACACGTCATGTACCCTTGACAATTGGGCTGGTAACCTAAGTTGATACGCCACTTTTTCCACAACTTCAATCACTTCAAATGGTCCGGTGTACCTTAGGACTAATTTTTCTTTCTTGCCAAATCTAAAGACTCCCTTTTTGGGTGACACTTTAAGGAACACATAGTCCCCCTCTTGGAATTCCAAGGCTCTTCTTCTTATATCTGCATAGTTTTTTTGTCTACTTTGACCCGTTCGTAGTCTTTCCCTAACTAGTTGAATTTTCTCAGTAGTCTCCTAAATAATTTTTGGCTCAAACAGACTACTCTCCCCAGCTTTTAACCAACAAGTCGGGAACCTATATAGTCTCCCATACAATGCCTCATAAGGTGTCATGCCAATACTAAATTGAAAACCATTGTTATATGCAAATTCCACCAGCGGCAAATGATCACCCCAACTTCCTTTGAAGTCCAACACACAAGCTCTAACATGTCCTCCAAAATTTGTATCACCCTCTTGGATTAGTCATCCGTTTGAGGATTAAAGGTGGTGCTAAAGTACAACTCTGTCCCCATAGCTCGTTGTATACTTTGCTAAAATTATATCATAAAACGAGAATCATGATTCGACACAATAAAGAGTAAAACTCCATGTAATTTAACAATTTCACGAATATAAAACTTGTTCAAGGTCTCTAAAGTGTCAGTGGTCTTCATACTCAAAAAATGAGCGAACTTGGTGAGTCTATCTACAATGACCCATACGCCCTCGTGACGTCCATGAAAAATCATATACGAAATCTATGGTGATGTTATCCCACTTCTACTCTGGGATATGTAAGGACTGAAGTAATCCTCCTGATTTTTGATGCTTCACCTTCACCTACTGACACACGACGCACTTTGCAACATATTTAGTCACATCTTGTTTTATCCATTTCCACTTATATTGACGCTTTATGTCTCTATACATCTTAGTACTACCTGGATGTATGGAGAATTTTGAATGATGGCTCTCCTCCAATACTTCTTCCCTTACTTGGTCATTATTTGGTACACATCGTCTTCCACGAAACTGTAAATCATTATTATGTATAGACCAGTTCTCAACAATCTCATTCTTCTCCAATCTACCCCGAATAGTTTCTAACTCTGTATTTACTCGTTGCAACTCTACAATTATTTGTCAAAGATTTGGTTGAGCTACAAGATTAAATAAGCATGGTCGATCCTCCTGTCTATCCACCAATAGATCAAATTCCTCCAAAAGCATCAATCATCTTCTACCTATTAACAACAAAAACATTGATTTCACCCCCGAGACATTCAGCTAAGTGCATCTGCTACTACATTAGCCTTCCCCGGATGGTA
This sequence comes from Ilex paraguariensis, assembly GCA_963454935.2. Taxonomy (NCBI): domain Eukaryota; kingdom Viridiplantae; phylum Streptophyta; class Magnoliopsida; order Aquifoliales; family Aquifoliaceae; genus Ilex; species Ilex paraguariensis. Next base: position 103,084 of record CAUOFW020000270.1, read on the forward strand.
GTTGAGTGTGAAGTCGTAATATTCTAGATATTTGATCCACCTTCTTTGTCGAAGATTCAAGTCTTTTTGTGTGAATATATACTTGAGGCTCTTATGATCAGAAAATACTTGAAATTTTTCTCCATACAGGTAACACCTCCACAACTTAAGAGCAAAGACTACAATAGAAAGCTCCAAGTCGTGAGTGAGATAGTTTTGTTCATGAATCTTTAATTGTCTCGAGCCATAAGCAACTACCTTACCTTCTTGCGTTAGCACACATCTCAAGCCTCGAAACAAAGCATCTGTGTAAACATTGTATCCTTCCCTGCTACTTGAAATAATGAGGACAGAAGCTATTGTCAACTTTTCCTTCAAGGTGCGAAAGACTAGTTCACACTCTTGAGTCCACAAGAATCTTTCTCCCTTTTTCGTAAGGCGGGTCATCGGCATCGCTAGCTTTGAGAACCCTTCTACAAACCTCCGATAGTAGCCTGTCAAACCTAAAAAATTACGTATTTCTATCACATTCTTTGGTGGTTTTTACTTCATCACTATTTCAATCTTTGCGGGGTCAATAACTACACCCTATTTTGACACAACATGACTAAGGAATTTCACTTTCTTCGTCCAGAACTCACATTTACTTATCTTAACATATAACTTATGCTCTCTCAATGTCTGTAGTACTACCGAAAGATGGTGTTCATATTTTCCTTGTGCCTGTGAATAGATCAATATGTCATCAATAAACACAATAACAAACTAATCTATACAAGGCCGAAATACTCTATGCATCAAATTCATAAAGGCTGAAGGATCATTAGTCAGTCCAAACGACATTACAGTATATTCGAAATGACCATACCTGCTACAAAAAGTTGTCTTAGGAATATCCTCTTTTTTGATCCTCAATTGATGGTACCCTGTGCGAAGATCAATCTTGAAGTAATACTTAGAACCCCTCAGCTAATCGAATAAATGATCAATTTGTGGTAATGGGTATTTATTCTTCACTATCACTCGATTCAACCTTTGGTAGTCCATACATAATCTAAGTGTTTCATCATGCTTTTTCACAAAGAGGACGACGGCTCCCAAAGATGAAATGCTTAAATGGATAAACCCAATAGCCAATAGTTGGTCCAACTGCTTCCTTAGCTCCTTTAACTCCAAAGGTGTCATCATATAGAGAGCAATGGATATGAGTTCATTTCCCGGATATAGATCAATTGTAAACTCAATCTCTCTCTATAGTGGTAACTCGAGCAATTCATCTAGAAAGATATCCAAAAAATTTGACACTATCAATACCGCGTCAGATTGAGATTTATCTCGATCATCTCTCATTAAGCTAGCTAAGAAACTCAAATGGCTACACATCTTCGCTTTCAAGAATTTATTACCCGTAGTGAAAAATGTGTGGAACGAATTTCGATCATTAATGAAAATGAAAACTACCCCACCCGGTAATTGAAATAAGATCCGTTTACAAAAATAATTCATTACCGCATGAAAAGTGGATAACAAGTTCATTCCAAATATTATGGCATAATCCCTCATGTCAAACGCAACCAAGTCTACAATTAATTCTTGCTCCCCAATTCGAAGCACACAACCTCTACACACCCTTCTAGTATCCAACCGTTCTTCCGTAGGTATGTCAATACCCAAAGCATATTCTAGATCCTCAAATTCTAATCCCAATTTAATAGCATATGTAATACGTATGAAGGAATGAGTAGCACCAGGATCAAATAAAATTTGGGCCCAAGAATTATAAACGAGCACAATACCTTCCACAACTGTATTGGAAACATATTCCTCCGGTTGGGTCAAAGCAAAAACTTTTCCTTGATTGGTACCGCCTGGGGCTGTAAGCCCTAACAATTTTGTTGTAGTGACTTCTATAGTGGTGGTTTATTTGCATTTACCTGTCCTGTCGTTTGGGTATTTTTCTAGGGTGAAAAGATCGAACAATAATTTCAAATATGCCTCAGACCTCCACACGCAAAGCAGGCTCGTGGGTCTACTCCTACCCTCTTCGATAAGCCTCCAACTGCTCGAGCTGTCTGAAATCTCTGTCCAACCACTTGGTTTGGGTGACAGTCTGGTGTCGCCCTTCGCACTCCAGTGCTACTAGCACCGGTCCGGATCAGACCTCTTATCGTCTCTGATTGTCCTCTATGTCTCTCTCCACTAGTACAGCTCTATCGACAAGATCCCCATAGTCCCGGATCTTGTAAACCACAACCTTTCCCCTTATGGCAGGCCTCAAGCCTTGCTCAAATCATTTAGCCCTCCTGGCCTCAATAGAGATGAACTCCGTGGCATAGCAGGATAGTTCATCAAACTTTCTCTCATAATCTGTCACTGTCATGTTTTCCTGTCTTAGAGCCAGGAAATCCAAACTCATTTTGTCCCTGACCGATTCAGAAAAATACTTGTCTTGAAAGATCTGATCAAACTTTTCTCAAGTAAAAGCATCAGTGTTCCTCCTTTTAACCGAGTCCCACCAATGATCTGCCTCTCCTTCTAGCAGATATGTAGCTAGGCTGACCTATGAATCCTCTACAACTCCCATGTTATCACACATTTTCTTCACCCTATGAATCCACTTATCTGCATCTAAAGGGTGAGGGCTTCCTTGAAAAATAGGTGGGCGTTACCTCAAAAATTCTCTAAGAACTATCATCCTTCTATTTTCGTCCCCATTGCTTGGTACAAGAACTAATGGTTGAAACCCTGTGATTGTTGTTTCCATTCTGGTGTTGTACCAGAGTGATTAGCTCCCTTAGGCATTAATAAATGTCATTCATGGCATCGGAAGGTGGTGGGTTAGCTTGACCTCTACGCCCACGTCTATTTCCATGTCCACGTTCACCGTCCATTCTGCACATAACTTACAATTTAGTTTTCTTAATGTACTAGACACCCTAACTATCACTTTAATTCAAAGCATAAGACTTGTATAAGAATGAAGTCAACAATTCATTTGACCTAGTCCTACCGCTCTAGTGGTAATTCATAACCTACAGTTTCTGTATAAGACCTAATTCCTAAGCTCTGATACCAAACCTGTAACGCCCCCAAATTCACCTTGGAAGACATTATTATTTATAACCATTCATACAATGAGAACACTAATAAAATCCATAAAGAAACAAATTTTCCTTCATCATCCATAATAATTAAAGCATCATCCAAAATAATATGTCAAACTATGGCAATTACATCCAAAAATTAAACTTTATCTTGCAGTGGAATAAATAAAATATTAGCCTTAACATTATCTCAAAATTTGCCTCCCAATCTAGAACATAAAGGAAATAGCTCTAGATGTCCACCTCAGGATCCACGTTCCCATCAACCTGAGCTTCCCAATTCATCTGCCTATCTAATCCAAGCTCTTTCTCTAGACCAAAATCTTAAAATGTTGTTTATAGAGGGTGAGCACTAAGCTCTGTAAGAAAATCCTCTCAAACTCGAACAAAGTTTAGAAACATATAAAACAAGTCTATCTCATTTCACAAATATCATATATAATTTTTGAAATAAAATAGTGACAATTCATTAAATCTCAAGTTTACATAGTAGCAATAAATTAAATGAAGAAGTAAAATCAATTTTCAAACAATAAACCATTTTCAACCATAAACCATTTCCAACAATGTGTCATTATTCACTATTTTGTATCATTATCCCCAATTATATCATTATTCTCAATTTATCTTAGGTAGGAAGTAAGACTTGTATGAATACACACATTGAGAATATCATGTCCCACACACACACTCAACCCTCGCAAAGATACACAATTTTAGGAATGACGTATACCGACGCATCAACAGTGACGAATTCAACCCAAAAATAGTATACTAACCCTCAGCCTCGATACCACGCGAACGAATAGTGATTTGGTCCTCGCAAGACACTAACCCCACTACAAGTGATAGAGAACCTTTAAACCCACACAGAGTAAGAAACGCATCTACCCACTCCAAGATACTCAATCAACGGTCACCCCATGTTTATCCAAACATCCATACAAGAGATACAATACTCAACTAATTTCTCAAATCACAAGTAAATCAAGAACTCTCAAATTTCACATATATTTTTTCAACATAACATCTCAAGAAAATAAGCAAGAGATCATCAAAAGATATAATTTTATTGTTCCAAATAAAGCACTAGAGTTTTAGAATCAAGAACAATGGAATATCAAGGAAACAATCTCTATTTCTTGAAAAACAAGGGTTTTGAGATTAAAAACAAGGATATTAGAGCTATCAAACCATAACTTCATTCAAACACATGATATGATTTGCAAGAATATCATGAAATAAGGATTCTATAACAAATATCTATGATTAAAAGTCAAAACATACATATATATAAACCATAACCTCAATGGACAAGATTAGGAAGAAATTCCTTCCTTGCTTTAGTAGTTTTGTAAGAAATTTAGAAGATTTGATTCACTTCAATGTGAAAATCCTCCCTTGATCTTTTTTTTTTTCTCATTCTTTCTTACTCTCTAAGACTCTCTAGGGTTAGAGATGTTGAAATGAGACTAAGAGAAGTGTCCTTAAGTATTTATAGTAGGAAAAACAGTCCCCTGTGCGTAAATTTGAAACTCAGAATCGTAACTCACGTTTGAACGTCATTGTGGCGTTTGAACGTTAGTAGTGCAAATTACTGCCTCATGTTTGAACGTCATTATGGCGTTGGAACGTTAGTTACTCCCAGTACTTTTACTTTTTCATCATAGCTCTGCAGACACCATAATACTGGGACTCACCGTCGTTTGAATGTAAATTCACGTTTAAACGGACTCCCAGTTTGTTTTTGAAATTTTCAGTAAAGTTTTGACCTATTTAGAGGTTAATTTGGAATTTTTTTTGGAAATACTCTTTTGTAGACTTGGAAGTCTAGTGTGTACTATAAAAATTTTAGAACAACAGACATCGGAGTACAAAGTTATGGTCTAAATACTAAGGCAGTTCAAAATTCTTTCTACCCAAGTTCTATCAAAAATGTGTTTTAACTCCAAAACACTTCTTAACTTCTACTTTTACAACTTATATAATTCATGTTTCCCTCACTACATATATGAACATTTCAAAATCATTAAGTTATTATATAAAGACAAGAATGTGGGGGTTTATAGAGTCATGATTAGAAATACACTTAGAAATTTAGGTGGAGTTTAATAAAGCTGAAAATTAAACACTGAAAACTAAATGCCGAATTTTAAGTGCTGAATACTAATTTTTTAAATCACAGACTATTTGTTATCAATTGAAATTTAAGTAATAAATTTAATCAAATTTTTTGACAAATATAAGAAGCTGAAGTCTAAAAATTATTATTATTATAATTTTACCCTTCTCTTTAACCATCTCTTCGCAACTGCCTTATTCTTATCACCACCAAAACAATGGTGGTGGTAATGGCGACGGCAGTGGTGGTAGTGACACAATGATAATGGTGACGACATCGATAGTGATGGTGATAGTAGTGGTAGCAGCAACACTATGGTGGTGGTGGTGGCGACACAATGATAGTAGCGACAATAACGGTGGTGGTGGTGACAATGACAATGGTAGTGGTGGTAACAGTGGCACAATAGTGGTGGTAGTGACGACGATAGTGATAACGGTGACGACAACAGTGGTAGCAGTGACACAATGATAATGATGGTAATGGTGGCATAATGGTGGCGGTGACCGTGACATAATGGTAGTGGTGGTAACAACGACATAATAATGACGATGGTAGTGGTGATAATAATGGTGGAGGTGGTGGCGGCAACAATGATGGTGGTGGTGGCGATGACATAATGGTAGTGGTGGTTGCAGCGACATAATGACGGTGATAGTAATGATGGTGGAGGTGGTGACTGTGGCACAATGGTAGTGATTGTGGTGGTGATGGTTGCACAATGACAGCGGTGGTAATGACGACGACGATAGTGGTGGTGGCGGCGATAACACAATGGTGGTGAGAGTATATTTGTAGATTATGAGAAATTGATAAATTCCTTACTAACTAATATTTTTATCATTAAAAGTGATAAGTAGGTAGCTTATTATTTAAAATTTTAACCTATTTTTAAGAAGGGTTTAAAATATGAAGTAATGTGAATTTTAAATTATCAAATTGATTTAATTTATTAAATATTTAATTTTAAATCCTAAGTGGTGTTGTCCGGCAGTCCAAACCAGTCATCATTTGACTCGCGCTTATTGCGTCAATCCTACGTCTACACAGCATAGTATATGATAAACAAAATATAAAGGAGAAAGTTTATCGAAGAAGACGACTCTTTGGAAGAGAGAGAGACAAAGCACTGCCTTGTAGCTTCCGACACCCGCTCTGTAATTGGACTCCGAGGTCAGTACTCTATTCTAATGGTAAAACCCTTGTTATTTATCAGATCTTCTTCATAAGCACAAGCTCAAATTGTTGTTGAAGCCCACCGATGAACTATTTCTATCCTATAATTAGATTTATTTTCTCTGGGTAGAAAAGGAAATGCTTTACCTAGTTGAAGCGTGTTGGATGAAAGAAAAGAGTTTTATGGTGTATTAGGGGCAAATGGGCAATGTTAACGGTATAAGCAAAGCTCGTTGATGCTAGAACGTGAGTTTTCTGTTTTTATTGTAAATTTCTATTTGGGTATAGATAATTGAAGCCAATTATGTAAAACAGTATGATTTTTCATCGCTGAACTATATATATTTTTTTAATTTGATGATTTTTTTTCTTAGGAAAAGGGGTTGCTTTGAATTTCGAGTTTTAATGGTGTATTTGGTGCAATGTTGATCAGGTATAGCTGCATCAACGAACTTGGTCGATGCTAAGATATGGAATTTATTTTTTTCATTTGAAATTTTGAAATGGGTTAATATTAACCAAGCCAAATGTATGTGATGAATTAATTGTTTTGTTGTTATTGCAGTCAATGCTTTTAATTAAAGGACTTTGCTTTTGTTTTGTTTTTTTTTTATTTTTTTATCATTCTCAGAAATAGAGAAATTTGATGTGAACTTGTTTATACTGTGTATTTGGGTATCTCTAATCTTGACTCAAATTTGAGTAAAAAACTTGATTTGATACAAAGGCTCTAATGGGCAAACTTAAATTTAAAGAAAGACACACTCAAATTTGAAGGAGGACAAACTCAAATTTAAAGTAGGATAAAATATGACCGATAAATTTTAAAGGAGAATGAAATCTGAATATTGGTGATTTGAGGAAAGGTTTGAGTCTCCTTTAATTTGAGTAAAAAATTGAGTCTCCTTTCATTTGGTATGAATCTGAGTAAAAGGTTGAAACTTTTTTTTAATATGTTTTTACTCAAATGTAAATTTGATTCAAGATTTGAGTAAGGATTGAAGATGTTCTTTGGTGCAATATTGTTGACGTGCGATACATGAACAGGTTGATGCTACTATTTGCATATCTGTTGTAAATCTCCGACTGTATATCATGTAGATGGTGCCACTTTTTGCAGGCTCTGTTCTCTTTCCTTGCACTAACTTGGGGTTTTCGTTGTTGTGATAATATGAGTATTGCCGGCTCTTCTCTGGGTTCTGGTTAGTTTTCTTTCTCTATGTTTCATTCCATCTCTTTATATTCACTGCAGATGATTATAGTGAATCTAATATAGCCATGAGTACCAGGACAAGAAGTGACGAATATTCTTTAAAATTCTTTGTTTTATGTTCATTTGGTTCATGGCATAGTAGAAAAGGAAAACCAGGCTAAGCAAGTAGTTACTCTAAGAGAGATTGAATGGGTTGTTGGTTCTCTCATATTCCAAAACTGAAATAACTTGAATCTTATGACTATCCGTCATTTCTTGACTATCAGAAACCAAATGAAGCATTAGTTTGCTTATGTATCTTGGTCTCTCTCATTGTGTCCCTCTCCCCCCCCCCCCCCCTCTTCCTCTTGTGTGTTTACATATATTTCCTTTTTCTGTAGATTTTGTTCCTTTCACTAGGATACTCTATTGCAATTCCATTACAGGTGGTAGAAATGTTAAAAGGGCATTTGAATTTGGGCGGACATCTGTTGTGAGGCCCAAAGGCAAACACCAGGCAACTATAGTATGGCTACATGGCCTTGGTGATAATGGTAACAGGTACATTGTGTTTTTTCCCTTTCACCAAACCCCCCACCCCCACAAAAAAAAGAATTAAAAAAAGGATGTTGGGAGCGGTAGACTAGGTCACTAAGTACTAATCTTTGGTATTATTTACAGAAAATGGTTGCCCTCAAATTTGAACCCATATCCTCGCATGAGCACGGAGCCCTACACTAGGCAATGACCTTAGTGGTTCATTAAGAGCTATGGAGTTTTTTCACATGGTCCTTAAATTGATTGTCACGAAGTTGCAATATTTTTTTTTTTTTTTTTGATAAGAGCCAAATATTTATTAATGCGGTCATAAAAAACATTACATAAAGCAAAAAGGGTGGATAATATATCCAACCTTAATGAAACAAAAATAAAAGAAGTAATAACAGCAAAAAAGCAAAAAGGTCTAAAAGCTATCAACTTGGGCTATCTATAAATCACAAATAACCCTCCATCCTCCCAAAATACTAGGGTGACCGGGCTCAATCACTAAAATTTTGGAGGGAATCATCAGTATTGATCTTGTCATGACCAATAGTCCATGCACAAACATTCACCTTACTAGGCACTTTAGCCTTCCAAATCATCAATGAATGAAGAAAAAGGGGACGAATATGATCATCAATCAAGGACTCAAACAAAGAAAAACAAGAAAATAAACTCAAGGACTCAAGCACCCATTCTTTTTTGTCAATGGAATCATTGTGTATATGTGAACATCATTGAGTAAGAAAAGAAGTGACACCAAATCAAGAGTATATCTATTATTTAGATTCCTATGAAACCCAATATCCCAAGACAAAGAATTAGAGCTCAACCGGATCATGGAACTAATATGCACATTATGAGCCCGAAATAACCAATAGAGATGAGGAAACAAACATGAAAATGAAGAACCCCTCATGAAAAATCCTCCCAAAAATTGAATTTTTTATCCATTACCCACGACAAAGTTGACGTGAAGGGAAAATCGGGGTAAACTATCCCAGAGATAAATTTTCATGGGCTTCGGGAACTTTCCCTTTTTCTTTTTACCCTATTAACATTACATCAATTAGCTTGCAATCCATATTTGTTTTTGATAATAATTGCATGCCATAGAGAATTTTGTTCCAAAGGAAATCCCCAAAGTCATTTTTCAATTAAAGCCACATTGCTTGCCCTCAAATTTTCCACTGAAAAACACCCTTTATCCTTGAATTTAGAGATCACCTCTCAATTAATTAAATGGTCATTATTTCCTTCTCCACTTCCTTGCCACGAAAACTCTCTCTTCATTTTTCAATCTTATGAAGAATCACGATTGACCTTTTAAAGAGATATAAAAAGTAGATAGGGATACTAGACAAAACTAACTGAACTGAAGTTAATATATCCCTTTTAGAAATGATAGCTCCCTTCCATCCATCTGACCTCTTCCCTACCTTTTCAACGACAGAAGCCCAAAATCTCAAAGATAACATTTTCCTACCCAAAAGAAGACCAAGATATTTAAGGGACCATTCTCCAGTAAAACACCCTAAAGTATTAGTCAAACCTATTAACTTTCATTGGATTAAAGTTTATACCCATAACTAAGCTCTTTTCCAAATTTACTTTCAAATCTGAGACAATTTCAAACACTTCCACAATTGTGTTAAAAGTTCATAAATTTTTTCTCATTTCCCAAATAAAAGAAAATGGTATCATCTACAAATTTTAGGTATGACACTGAAACCTTCTCTCTTCCAATCACAAAATCACATCTTTCAGCTCTCATTTTAAGTCTACCCAATTTGGTGGCTATCAAGGTAAAAGAAAAGGCGGCAGCCCCCTAGAAACCTTAATTTTTTTCCCTTGGTTTATCATTTATGATGACTGGAAAAATTCGTTGACAGAAGCACACTCTAATACTTCTCACATCTGCCCAAAACCTTTCATCCCCAACACATAATTATTACAAATTCAATCCACATGATCACAAGCCTTCTAAAAATCAATTTTAAACAATAAGTCCCTCATTCCCCCTACATCTATAATCTTTTACCATCTCATTAGCCACAAGAGCAACATCTAAAATTTATCTTTCTTTAACAAAAGAACTTTGATTAACCGAAATGTTTCAAGAATCTACCTAAGTCTCATGGATAAAACTTTTGTAATAATCTTATAAAGGCTTGAAATCAGACCAATCAGCCTTAAATACTTAATTTTCAAAGATTTTTCTTTCTTCGGTATAAGACAAATGAAGGTAGCATTGGTAATTCCATTAATCACATCATTATGAAAAAACTACAATAATACTTTCATCAAATCCTCTTTAATTACCTCCAAACAAACCTGGTAAACAACCATAGTGAAACCATCCGTACTTATGCCTACTACACTCAAAAATAGCTTTTCTAACCTCTATCTCGTCAAATGATCTCTCCAACCAAATTGCCTTCCCACCATCAATGGGGCTCCAATGCAATACAAATTTGGGCAATTTGAAGAGTAAATAGGTAACACATAATTGGTTTACAACTTGTAAGACTTGTAATCTTAAGAGCATTATGACCGCACATATTTGATTTGTACTTCAGATTTGTTTTTTCTCCCAGCTGTGTACTCATAATATTTTGATTCTCCATTGAAAGTATGTTCATTCCGTCCTTTATTTACATAAGATTGAGGAGGCGTCTATTGTGCTTCATATGGTTTGTTTTCTTCACTATAACAAATTATAGTACTTTTATACTTTTTCTAGTTGTTGGTAATGTCTGTATCAGGTTTTCAACATTTGTGTTCCATTCCTAAGTAATACACATTTGACTAAGTTGAATTAGTGAACATATAAGTACTGTAAAAGTATGCACTAGTGCTCCAATCCTCATTCTGTGCTTTGGTTTTGGTTGGCAGCTGGTCCCAGCTCCTGGAGACCCTCCCTCTTCCAAATGTAAGGATAAGTAATTTGTCTGTGTACCTATTTTGGATTTTTAATGAATAAAGAAGTGCTTAGATGCAGCAGTTTTCTGCTTTACAGAACTGTTAGGGGCATATAATTCTGTTTTAGTAATAAATTTGTTGCTTTCTTTGGTTGGCTTGTAAATACATAATGCATTACAATGAAATATATATGCTGCAGATCAAATGGATTTGCCCAACTGCTCCTACTCAACCAATAACTTTATTTGGTGGCTTTCCTTCAACTGCTTGTAAGTTCTGTTGGATTGGGAAAGCTGTTTTGTTCTCATCTAAATCAACTTTGGCCCGTAATACATGAGCTTTATTTGTTTGCACATTCAACATAAATGACCTGGATGATCTACAGAGGAAACATTATGTGGATGTGGAACTCATGCTTGAATCAAAATCTTGCAGTTTGCAGCATCTATAGATCAGTTATTTTCTTCTGTTATTTATGTTAGGGATTGATGTAAGTGAACTTTCGGAAAATGCTATTGATGATTTGGAGGGTTTGGATGCTTCAGCAGCATATGTTGCAAGTTTGTTGTCTACAGAGCCCCCTGAGAGTAAGTTTTCCTTTCATTGCTTTATGTATTTGATGATTATGTACCTGTCATGATACTCTTGCGGGTATAAATGTTTGAATCATCAATATTAAACTTAGTTTGATTGTTCAGAGGTTGGTAGGAAATGCAAGATATTATTGAATCTTACAATGGCCACAGTCTTCTGAGGCAGAATCATATGGTTCTGATTTTGAGTACTGTTTGTATTTACCTTGAATTGTGCAGCTAGGTAATGTGTTTCGACCTTCAGGGGACTTACTTTGTAGAAGGAAATTTGTGTTACATAATACAAGCAAAACTTACCAAAAACTTCTACTGAGCTCTTTCAAACATCATCAAAACCTGTCAAATGTGTACTAGGACAATATAGTCCTGCTTTTCGAACAGAGTTTCAGATAAGTCCTAATTTTATTATAGTTCGATTTTTCCCTTTGATTTTAATTATGAAAGTGGTGTTAACATGGTTTAGTTTAATCTAACAGGTACTGCAAAAAAACCAAAAAATCTTGGTTTGGTAGACAATAAGGTGATCTAATATGTGAAAATACGACTTAGCGGCATTTGGAATGAAAAATCAGCCCTATTGATATTTTAATGTATACTAGGGATAACCCGTGGCTGAAGATACGGTGTAATGTGAATGATTTTGAGAGGATGTTGACGGCGGTTAAATGAGTCTATTTGAGACCGTCGGATAGGTTTATTGAAGTCTGTCTTATTTTATATTATAGATTATAGATATTTTGTCCACTTGTAATACTGCTAAAACTACAATTGCCACCCCTTCTAATGTTTTACCTCAAAATAATCCAATTGGGGTTTTCCTTGAATTGTATGATGAACTAAGATCATATATGGAAATCCTATGGAATGTGAACCAATTTCTTGTGCTGTCCATTCTTTGGAGTTAGTCTATGCAAGTGAATAAGTTTCACATTCAGATGCTTTTGAAATATGGTGGAATTTATTAAAATGCTGTGGTTCTCTAAATAAACCTTCCCCACTTGCTCCCCTCTTTTCGGCCTTCAGAGTTAGTTCGAGAATTGAGAATAACTACTTCACCTTTAGTTTCACAATATTGATTTTGTTCACACTGTCGTTTTATTTGCTACAGTCAAACTCGGTGTTGGTGGCTTCAGTATGGGTGCAGCAACCGCCTTGTACTCTGCTACTTGCTATGCTCAAGGAAAATACAACAATGGCAACCCATACCCTGCCAATTTGAGTGCAGTTGTCGGACTAAGTGGCTGGCTTCCATGTTCAAAGTATTGTTTGACTTCTTGCAATCTGTATTTTGCCTTTCGCAGTGGACTCTTTGTATGTCTCGCACTTTAGTACGGTGCATAAACCATAAGTTCACCACTGCTGTTGTTGTGCAGGGACCTAAGTAGCAAAATAGAAGGGGTAGATGAGGCTGCAAGGCGCGCTGCATCCTTGCCCATTTCACTTTGTCATGGCAGAGGTATTTGTAAATTTTCTCATACATTATACCTTTTATTTGTTCTAACTGATATGTTCTTCCTAACTCCTAAGAGAATATGGAATCTTTCTTTGGCCGTGGAATCTGTCAAAACATTCTAAAACTGAGGAACCACCACTGCATGCATTAGGAAATGAATTGAATTGAATTGCTAGTAGACAGCTTCAGCACTGCTTTGCTATCTTGCTCGGGCTTGCTTATTTTTCAAATGAGCCGAGTTGCATGTAAAGTAGTGCATAGGTTAAATCTTAAGGGCAGGACTCGAGTAAAATAAGCTTCAATGAGATTTTACATTGGGAAAACATAATAAACTTGATGATTTGGTAAATAGAGTTCTTGGGTTTTGGAAATCCTACTCTAGTAGATACCTCAATCGTTTCCTCGGTCGGCCCATTATTAATTCATTGTCCTTGGCATCCCTGCTAGTTGCTGATTTCCAATGTTATTGCAGGAGACGACATAGTTCCCTTTACATTTGGTCAGAAATCTTATCAGAAGGTGATTTCATCTGGCTTTCGAGATGTGACATTCAAAGCTTATGATGCGTATGTATCACTTCTTACTTGCCATTGAGAATATGTATATTTAGATCTGATCAAACTCAAGATTAAACGTTGAGTGCATTTGTTGACTATGCAGCCTCGGCCATTATACAATTCCCGAAGAGATAAATGAGGTCTGTGCTTGGCTGACTTCAAAACTGGGGCTTGAGGGGCAGTCTTAAATTGGCACAAAAAGCAAGTTCTCTACAATGAGAGAGAGAGTGAGAGTGAGAGTGAGAGATTAATGCTTAATTTATCTGTAGTAGCAAGAATTATAATGGGTTGCTAAACTAGTTCAGGATGGCAGATAAATGTTAAGGTGTCCTATTTATGTACTGTATTGATCTTGTGTTTTGATAGATTTTCTTGTTCTACTGGTTGGCACTGACGGTTACTGCATTTGTGGATGTAAAAAACAGTGCTTCGGTTCACTCTTGAATTCATTTCTTGTGGCAGTGAATATGAATCTGCTTTGTCATGCTAGCCTCGTTCAAACTATACTTGTTTTTCGGGATTAAAATCTCAGTTTTTGTACATAATTTTAGTCACTCTTGGTTGTCATGCAATGTTGTTCTTTTCTTATTTCTGTAACCAAGGATACCACTCCCCATGAGCTTTGATCTTCTCTGTCTGGCCTATTTAAGTGTCGGGGAACACCGGACATACCTTCGGATCTGGTTGTGGACTGAAGTGTCATGGAACTCTGGATATGCCTTAAGTTCTGGGTGTGGACTGTCCCCTCTAGGCTCTTTTGAAGTTCTTCTCCCTTCTGTGGTCGTACATACCCCATCGCGATACCTAGTATTTAGAGACTTAAACATGCAACATAGGTTCCAATGTCGGAATCATTTCCATGAATTTTTTTTTTTGAAAGATCCACACAAAACAGTGGTACAATCATCAAATCACGAACCGGCTACTACAAATACTGGAATTCTTGTACTCCAACAGATGAAAATAATGAACATGGTAAAACAAGGAGAAGCAAGAAACAAGTTCCAGAAAATTAAACAAACATAACAGGCATGGAAGCAATGAAGACTTGGTGAGTGGCAATTTTGCTCTCAGAAAAAATGGTAAAAGGACAAGCAGCTCAGTTCACCTTTGGACCTCTTTTATAAAAGCCACTTCCCCACTTCCAGCCGGTTGTGACAACAGGTGCTTATCTTGATCTGCATCGTCACTTTCTGATGGCTCATGAGGTGTTGCAGGTGACAAAGAACCACTCCCATCTTCTGAATGTAGTGAATAGATATGACAAATTTCACAGACCAGATGGTAAGTCTAACAATCCAACAAGTGAAAAGACTAAACAGAACGGTTCTAGCACTTTGGTACACAACATTAAGAGGTAGGTAAGGTTAAGGTTAAAGGGAGGAAAAAAACATGAAATAGGCAACACTCATACCTTTGTAAGAATGGTGGTATTCAGGCAGTTCCTTGACAGTTGTGACTTGAAGGCTTTCAGGAAGCAGGCAACTGCAGAAAGCACCTGAAATTGGAATAAAAATGAGTGCATTGAAAAGCCGTCGTGTTGTGCAGATTATAGGAATGCATAAAAGATTGTATCAGAGCAAGCTTGATGGGACGCCAGGCAGGGTCCCCACACTAACTTGGCCTGAGCCTACTACGAGGAACCTCGTTCAGTTATGGAATGCATTAAGGGGGTGATTTTTTATTCGGCAATATTTCACCAATCGCTTGGGGAAAATATGTAAAACATCTGAAAGGTTGCCTAATGCAACCACCCACAACCCTTGGTTCACCATGTAAGATCTAGACCATCTGGGAACGTTCAAGTGATATAAGTCCATTCCTTCTTAAATCACTGTATTTAACAAGAGGGACCTGAAATGCTCCTATATCACAATTTTATTGCATTTGAAAAGTAGCAAAATGTTTGAAAGGTGCTATACCTGTGACACAAAGGGGCTCTTGAGTATTTACAGAATTCAAAATGATTTATTTTTGCTACAAACTAACCAATGCCATGTAACAAACAAAAATGGCATTTCATTCCCAGAGGATATGTACCTTATCAATAAAAATTTGGAATTGGTCTCTGAAGGACTATTTTTTACAGGAAAGAGCTATACGTGATAATGTATTTTCTACTCGCTACCCACAGCAACAGTGCAAGTAGCAATCAGATTACCGTCTATCCCAATTATGATTAGTGGTACTAACATGAAAGTGAATGAACACAGACAAGATGAATAATAAGTTGATTAGAGGAATTCCACACACCTAGCCGGGCTAGCCGATTCACCCATCCAGGGATCCTTTTGCCTGTTAATCTCCAGGAGATGTCATCCGTAAAATGGTTGCAATTCTTGGAAATGAGATGATATGTGTCCCCATGATACTCAGAAGCCACACTCTCAATAAATGTTCGGAATTCAGAGAGAGGAACGTTTATATGACCCAGTGGAATAGAACATCTGTAGATAAAACCTGGGCAGCTCTTAGGTTCCACTTCAAATACTCCACTAATGGGGAAGTCATGTGCTCCAAACCCATATTCCATACCATGAACTGTAATATTTGGCACCTTATGAGATACAAAAGTACTGAAAACTGACATTCTTGTCAACAATTTTAATCATTTCTTCAATTTCTTTGATTGTATGGTTTCTTCTAAATGTACCCATGAGGACATTTGTATTTGCACTAAATATATTGGATAGGCATATGACTTAATTGAAATGAACGGTTCCTCAAATCCTTCTAATTTTTTCGTTTTAAAACATGACTCTAGGACCCCATATTGTCTATCAAACTAATTCACTTACCCTTGTGCATCCCAAAAAAGTTTAGAAGGAGATGCAAAAATCAGAATTTCATCAATCTAGAGCTATATTCACAAGGTTTAGAGTATCTCCAACCTCAAATGTAGACTCAAATTTAAATTTGAGTCAAAATGGCTTAAAAAACTTCTCCAACCTTAGACCCAAACTTATACCAAATTAGGGCAAAACTTATTCTGGACCCAAATTGATGCAGACTCAAATACTATACCAAATTTCTAAGAGTATCTCCAACTTTGACTCAAATGTATACTCAAATTTAAATTTGAATCAAAATTGCTTAAAAAACTTCTCTAATCTTAGATTTAAAATTATACTAAATTAAGACAAAATTTATTCTAGACCTAAATTGAAACAGACTCAAATATTATACTAAATTTCTAACTGTAACTTTTTAATCTATTCAAAATTAAAAGACTTTTTTGACGACTTGTTCTCTGTCTCTTCTCGCCTCTCTCTACTATGCTACTTCCATCGCCTAACATCACCGAAACTTTCACAAATCATTTCAAGGCCTATAGGTAAATTTTTTTCCTTTTCATCTTCCATCTTCCATCTTCTTGATTTCTTATATTTTTTAAAACCCTAATCTCTCACCCATCTTTCATACTATATAAACCCTAATCTTACCCATCAATTTTTTTTGAGTTAAACACTATCAGTAATACAATTTTAGACCGCCGATTATTCCTGAAATTTTAAGCTTTCACTACCAACAAATTTAGAAAATTCGTCATTTTATTTCTTTAATTTTTTATTTTTGTTAAAAATGTATGTTTTTGTGTCTTCAAACCAGAATCATGTCAAAATAGTTATATATATATATATATATATATATATATATATATATATTTTTTTTTTTTTTCTTTATCTGGATTTATAAAAAAAGATAAGGAATTAGAACAATCTTAGGGTGCGTTTGGTAACGTTTTTATTTTTATGTTTTTTTTATAAAAAAAAAGGACTAAATTTTATTTTTTTGTGATAAAAATTAAAAATATAAAACATGTTTGATAGTCATTTATATTTAAGAAATTATAAAAATTAAAATTAAAAACCTGTTTGGTATTATACTAAAAATTCACCACCCAACCTCACTGACCACCCAAAACCACCACCTAACCCCACCATCGAAACCCACCCCCAACCCCACCACTGAAACCCACCCTCACCCCCAACCCCACCACCAAAACCCACAACCCACCCCCACCACTAAAACTACCACTACGACGACCGAAACTCACCCCCACCACCACCGAAACCCCATCATCACAACCACTGAAACTCACCCCCAACACCACAACCACCGAAACTCACCCCCAATCTGACCCTCACCATCGAAGCCCACAACCCACCCTCGCCACTACAACCACCAAAACCCACAAACCCCCCCCCCCCCCCCAAAGAAACCTACCCTTGAAACTCCCTAGCAAAAGCCACTACCTATCCCTGACACCCACAACCACCCAACCCCACCACCGCCACCAAAACTCAACCCTGAAACTCCCCAGCAGAACCATCAAAGAGAGACAGAGACCCAAAAAAATATTCGAGTGAGTCCAGAGAAAAGGGTTTTTATACTAAAGCAAAAAAAATTTACTTTTTGTTGCTGAGGAAAATTGAAGTCAGGATCTCATTAAATGAGACATTTGAACAGCGCGTGTTTTTTTTTTTTTGAATGTTTTCAAAAACATCATTTTGGATGTTTTCCATATTTTAGCCTTATTTTTAAAACGGAGATGTTAAAAAAATAAAAACAAAAACATTCACCAAACACATTTTTGTTTTTTTTAGCCATAAAAAGAAAACAAAAACGAAAAAAAACAAAAACAGACTATTACCAAACGCCACCTTAGAGTTTTGGAATGGTTTCTTTATTTCCATGTAGTGTTGTATACATATTCATTTTTTTTTTTTTTGAATTACTCATTTGTGGAGAAATATGAAAGTTTTATTTATTTTATAAAATATCATGATTTGAATAATACAAAAAAATGAATTTTAGGACAATAAGGGAGTTTTTTAAAAGATTTGAGTAGATATTTGAGTTTGTCAATTGGAGTACTCTATATCAAATCAAGCTTTTTACTCAAATTTAGACTCAAGTCATCGTTGGAGATGTTCTTAGCAGGAGCACTAAATTCTGAATGGATGGACATTGAACAAATTCAAAACTATATGTAATTTTAGGTAAAATAGATGAACCACATACAATAATGTACAAACATGTAAAAAATCCAACATCTGCAATGACCTTTGTTTTGAGCATATTAATTGGTCAACTAACCCTTTTCCTAATCTAAATACTCAAGACATTAAGGTCAATGAGTTGCACTTGTCACACAGATTGATGGTGATATGAAGAAGGGTAAGTATTTTTAATGCAGGCAATCATGACTGGAACTTGATTACTAACACTGACGCAGTGTTTCATATAAACGCATGGTAACAGAATGATGATACCAAGACCATGCTTTTTCCAGAGAATGGAGACAAGTTCTACAGAGGTAATAGCTTCAACCTCAGAATATTAAAATACAATTTATATAGATATAATTGCTTCAACCTAAGAATACTATATAGTAAGGCCTTTTAAGATTTTTTTCTGGAGATCAGCCAATATTAAAATGAACTTGCTATTGTTTCTAAACATCCATATTGATTCTTTTGCATATGCTTTCCTACATGTCTGAACACAAATGCAGAAATAATTGAGATATAATGAAGTTGCAACAAACCAAATCAAAGTAGTATATCCATAATGTGATAATGTAAAAAGGATCAGGTTAAGATTTTTTTTTTTTAAAATACAAGCACAGTTGGAAGCGATTATTTTGTGCCAAAATTAAATTCCTTGAGAATATATCCAAGTTTGATTTCCATAAGTTAAAAAAAAAAAAAATACATGCAACTCAAACACCACCATCCAACACCCCCCCCCCCCCCCCCCGCCCAACGATGGGAGCAGAGTTTTGATGAACTAATCATAGAATCTGACCAAAATTAAGCAAAAAACATAGAACTAAAATAGGAGAAACCAAGTCTTCTACCTTAATCTTTTTATTTTAACCTTTTGAAAGGTTTAATTCAAAGGCTAAGCTTGAAACTTGAGGGATATCAGAGGACATGGAGGACAAATATCGGAGGAGAGTAGAAAAAAGAGCAATAAATGGGAAATTTAAATAACAAGAAGGATGACGACATCGCAATTTGTCAAAACATACTATATGCATGGTAACATTTAACTGAGCAATGAATCAGCATAAGCTCCCAATGATGATCATTCTTATATGGATTACCAAATTTAAAACATTTACCAAGTGACTGCACTCCATCATCATGATGACAGGATTTAGAATTACATACTGAAATATTAGGCAAGTACGCATGGAGAGTTCTTAAATTATCAACTTTATAGTACATCCAAAACTCGAAAGTTCTTCCTCTTAGGTAACTAAGCAATCTCCCTTTCTAATGCGGGGTTATTGAATGTATTGAACTAAAGAAATCTCTACATCATAATCGTAAAAAAAATGAAAAGAAAAGGAAAAGAAAGTAAACCAACTCACATTAACATTGAAAAAGGCTAAGTTCAAGATCAAGAAATTTTTAATGGAGACACCAGATCAAGAAACCCTAATCCAATCATTTGTGGATATATCATTCGTCACCTTTAATCCCAAAAGACCCCAAATACAGCTCCCACAAAAATTCCAAGAGTAAAGCAAAACCCGAAAGTAATCCCGTAGGATAAACTAGGTAACCAAAAATCAAGAACATTGGTTCATAAGACCAGGAAGAACATTGGTTCTAAGGGGGAAACCCTCTGTTATTAAAACTGAAAAAGAATACAAATTTCTGCTCTGTCCATCTACCCGCAGAGACCCAAATAAATACAGAAAAATAGCTTAATCAACTCCTAATCAGTATTCCCAAGTGGCGTATCCGGAAAGCTGTTGGTCCAATGAATTAGTACCTGTGTGACTGCCCTATTATTCCTCTTCACAAGCCGTCGGTCCAAGACTGCCAATGGTTCAAGTTTCATCCGGCCAGCATCATCTACTGGGGTAGCTCCGTTTGGACAGTCACTTGTTCTCCAATTTTTTTCTTAAGGCATGAAACATGAAACACAAGATGGATGGAGGACGCCACTGGGAGTTGCAACCGATAGGCGACTTGACTCACCCGTTCTAATACTGGAAAAGGGGCCAAAGAACTTGGGGGCCAGCTTCTTGTTTTCTCTCCATGCTAAGGATGTTTGCCGAAAGGGTTGAAGACGGAGATAGATGAGGTCCCCAACCTTGAATGTTCTCTCAGTTCGTTTTGCATATACAACCTGTTTCATTCTATGTTGAGACTTTTGCAAATTTTCTTTGAGTAACCGGATGATTCTATCCCTCTCTTGCAGGCTATTGTCAACTGTTACTACATTTGATTCCCCCGGCACATGGGGAGAATAAGTAAGGGGTGTGGTACAATAAATAACTTCAAAAGGAGTGACCTTGGTGGAAGTGTGAAAATTAGTATTGAACCACAACTCGGCCAAAGGTAACCATTTAGCCCATTCCTTGGGACGGTCCCCCGTCATGCAACGAAGATACTGCTCCAAACAACGGTTCACCACCTCGGTCTGCCCGTCAGTTTGTGGGTGATAGGCAATACTCGTGTAACTGGGTCCCATATATCTTGAACAATCCTTGCCAAAAGTTACTAGTAAATACAGGATCCCGATCACTAACAATGGTACTTGGGAGTCCATGCAGCTTGAATATATTGTCCATGAAGGTTTGAGCAACATCTAAGGCACTATATGGATGATGAAGTGCCATGAAGTGGGAGTACTTACTTAGCCGATCTACCACTACAAAAATCACATCCTTCCCATGTGAACGAGGAAGGTCCTCGATAAAATCTATAGATATGTCGCTCCAAGGTCGATCCGGGATGCGGATTGGCTGTAGGAGCCCGGGAGTTGCTATGTTTTCGGACTTATTGCTTTGGCACACATCGCACTCTGCCACATGTTTACGCACATCACCACAAAGGCCCTTCCAATAATAGTGTCTTTTTATCCTATGTACCATCTTTTGAACACCTGAATGCCCCCTGCACGGCCCATCATTATTCTCTTGAATAATGGCTAATGTTAAGGCTAAATTTGTCCCTAGCCATAGTCGTCCTTTATATAGTAACCTGTTACGTCGCCATTGGAAGTTAGGCTGCAACGTTGGGTTGACTTGTAAGTCTTGGATAATAGCTTGAACCTTTGGGTCAGCCTTCCACTCATCTTGCAATTGAACAAGCCAATTGGCCACCAGTGCAGACATTGCCATTAAATGGACAGAATCTTCCTGCTGTCTTGAGAGTGCATCTGCCACCTTATTTTCACTTCCACTCTTATAGGATATTTCAAAGTCATACCCCAGCAATTTAGTTAACCATTTGTGTTGCATTGGTGTGGTTATGCACTGCTCCAATAAATACTTCAGGCTGAAATGATCCGTCTATATTTTAAAGTGTTGACCAATGAGATAAGGTCTCCATTTTCTAACTGCAAAGACAATAGCCAGCATCTCCTTTTCGTATGTAGAGTCCCAAGGTTTTGTCTGACAAAGCCTTGCTTGCAAATGCTATGGGCCCCCCTTCTTGCATTAGCACCACTCTCAACGCTATTCCTGATGCATCACATTCCACAACAAAAGTCTTTGAAAAGTCTGACATTGCTATTACTAGAGTTGTTGACATGGCCACCTTAAGCTTGCTAAATGCATCACCTGCTTCAATAGACCATAAAAAGTTATCCTTTTGCAGCAAGTCAGTAAGTGGTTTGCTAATATTCCCATAGTCCTCTTCACAAAGCGTAGATAATACCCTATGAGGCCTAAAAACCCACGGAGAGTCTTAAGGGTGTGAGGTTGAGGCCACGCCACCAAGCTAGCAATTTTTTCAGGGTCAGCTGCGACTCCGTTGTTTGAAATAATGTGGCCCAAGTATTCCAGCTGCCTTTGCCCGAATGAGCACTTGGACCTTTTCACCGGGAGTTGATTTTGGAGCAGTACACCCAAGGTCACCTCCAAGTGATGGAGATGGTCCTCCCACGTACGACTATACACCAAAATATCATCGAAAAAGGCGAGGATAAATTTACGTAAATAGGGCCGAAATACCTCGTTCATCAAACTTTGAAATGTTAACTGAGCATTGGTTATCCCAAAGGGCATAATTAGAAATTCATAATGCCCTTCATGAGTTCTAAACGCCGTCTTCTGTATGTCGTCGGGGTGAACTCGAATTTGGTGATAACCTGTCCGTAAATCCAATTTTGAGAAGAATAGTGCTCCATGAAGTTCATCAATAATTGGTATCGAAAATTTGTCCTTGATAGTTTCCCGGCTCAATGCCCGATAGTCCACACACAGCCTCCATGTGGCGTCTTTCTTTTTGACTAGCAAAATTGGAGATGAAAACGGGCTTACGCTCAACTGTATGGTGTCAGCTTTAAGCATTTCTCTTAAAATCTTTTCAATCTCATTCTTTTGAATATAAGGGTAGCGGTAAGGTCTCACACTAATGGCTGGACAACCTGATTTTAGTGGGATTTTGTGATCTTGTTGCCTGCGAGGAGGTAAGCCACGAGGCTGTGCAAACACCAGATCAAACCAAGCCAATAATCCTGATAATCCAGGATTTTTTGCATTTTGCTTCATTTTGTACTTGCATAGAATTTGGTTGTGATAAGGCTTGAATTGAGAATATCTGGGCCATAACTCCTTGCGTAGACTGTTGTAACAAACAACTCATCTTGTCTGCACCAATTAACTTTACAGGTCCTGTGGTAGCACCTCTCAACACATGCCTTTTTCCCTTAAAGTTAAACTCCATCTTCAGGTTTTGGAAGTCCCAAAGGATAGGTTCGATTGGCGAGCCATTGAACACCAAGGACCATGTCACACCCACCTAAGGGTAAGAGCCGCATGTCTGCCTTGAACTGGGTTCCTTGCATAACCCAAAGTAATCCACGACACATAGCAGAACTAGCAACTCTAGTGTCGTCTGCTACCGCCACAAATAAGGGGCTAGTTTGATAGGTGGTGCACCCGGTTCGTTTGCCTAGGTTAAGAAAGTTGTAGGTGCTTCCCGAATCAATCAAAATTGTAATTGGCCTTCGTTTCACAAATCCTCTTACCAGCATGGTCTGGTATGATGCAGAGCCGGCGAGAGCATGGACCGAGATGACTGGTTCGTCAGTTGGAATATCAATGGTGCCTTCAAGGGGTTCGACCGTGGCATCTTCAAATTGTTCTCCTTCTTCTTGGGGCTCGTCTACTTCTAAAAGGAATAGTTGTTGTTTCTACACCTGTGGCCAATGACGTATTTCTCGTCACAATAGTAACAAAGGCCTTTTGCACGTCGTTCCTCCATTTGTGGTGATGAGATTCTCCTTATAGGTGGCAGTGACAACTTGGGTTCAGATTTAGAAAACTCCTTTTGGAGGGTGTTGGTTGACGTCAAAGGAGCTCGAGCCAGTCATATAACAGCATCCATGGTCTCCTCTTGTAACCGGGCCAACCCTATTGCATGAGAAAGGGTAGTTGGCTCAATCAGCATAACTCCATTTCGAATTTCCTCACGCAGGCCATTGGTAAAGCACTGCACAAAGAAATCCTCTGTTAAGCCGTGTGTCCTTGCCATTAAAGCTTCGAATTGCTCCTAATAAAGTCTCACTGTACCAGTTTGCTTTAATTTCGTCAATTGGCCAATTACATTATCATAGTGGCCAGGACCGAAAGGCAAGCACAAGTCCTTAGTAAAGATCTTCCATGTAACATGACGTTTGGCAACCTCTTAGCTCTGAAACCAATCAACTGCTATGCCTTCAAGGTGAATGGATGCGACATAGACCTTGTCCTCCTCGTTGACGTGGTTGTACTTAAAGAATATCCCACAGCGGTATACCCAACCAATCGGGTTTTCACCATTGAAATGGGGAAAATCCAGATGGGCATACCTAATTTGAATTGCTTCACGGACAGAACTCTGTTGCCCTCCTGACAGAGACACCGTAACATGAGATGTCTCCTCTTGCCCTTGCTCATTGATCGGCAAAAGGTGGGTAGCTAACTACTCATACCTGATGTTGATCGCAGTAACCAATTGTTTCAAATCCTTCATGTCCGCAGCATGGTGGTCATTAAAGCTCTTTATATCGGCTGCTAGTCTGTCTGAGTTTTCTTTCAACGAACGAATACTCTCCTCCATACACTTAACCTCTTGCGCCCTAGTCCCCTCCACCATTATCGTCAGTACAAGGTAGGAACAGTGCTCTGATACCAATTGATAAGACCAGGAAGAAAGAAGAAAGAAGAAAGATGCAGAAGAATAAGCAAAATTCCCACTTCTAGGGGGAAACCCTCTGTTATTAAAACTGAAAAAGAATACAAATTTCTGCTTTGTCCATCTACCCGCAGAGACTCCAAATACATACAGAAAAATAGCTTCATCAACTCCTAGTCAGATCTTAGAATCCAGCCAATCAACCATTATTAATTGCAGCACAAATCCCGCTAATTGAGGCATGATTAGCTGCATGACATTTCCTTCTAAAACGTCCCTTATCATTGGTATAAAGCTGAATGTAATTAAACAAGAAGTGGTGGTTCGAATCCAGCCCGTGAGTTGGCCTAACTAAAATAGTCTCCCTTTCTAATGCTGGGTAATTGTATGCATTAATATACGGAAATCTTTACCACATCATAAAATAAAAACAGAAAAGAAAGGGAAAACAAAAGCAACCAACCTACATTAACATTGAAGAAGTCTAAGTTCAAGATCAAGAAAAAATATGGAAACTAGGAGGTGATACCCACGAAACCATCAAACCAAGAAACCCTATTCTAATCGTTAGATGAATGCATCATACATAAGTTTTAAACCCAAAAGATGGCAAATACGATTCCTAATAAAATTTCCAAGGCTTAAGCAAAACCCAATTCCTATCTATTACATAAACCCAAGAAAAGGTAAATCTTCACATACGCACAAAAATAAACATCTATGGACACAACCAAAAACAAAAAATTAGATTTTCTCTCACCTTCAATGCCAGAATGAAAAATTCCAAAACCAAACCAAACAGCGTAATGGTTCAGAGGTGTGAGGTCGTACACATTCAACATAACTTGGGTCACAGAGCTTTCGTTGCTATTGTTGTCCTCTTCATCACCACCACCTTCAGAGGTTGATTGTAAGGTATTCTCATCACCCATTTGATATTCTCCAGCGAAAGAGGGGAAAAAAAATCAATAAGTACCCTCAAATCCACAAGAAAATTTTACTTTTTCGGTCCTTTTCTCGAGAAACAAACATTGGGGCTTTGAGATCAGTATCTGTTTCTCTCTGGCAAGAAGAAAGAGATTGTAACTTTGTGAGAAGAAATGGAAAAGGTAAAAGGTGAAATGGGAATATAAGGTGGTCGCTTGCAAATAAATTATTCTTGCATGTAACTGATTAATAATAAATAATAAATAATAAATATATTTGTATTTATATTTAAAATTAAATCACAAACATAAAAAAGAGATAAATAAATTTAAGTATTGATTTATAATGGGAGTGAGAGATGGTGAGCGACAATAGCGATGGTGATGGTTGATGGATGGCAATGACCGTGGTGACAATAGTGGGGAAGAGGGGCGGTGGTAGGGGTGGTGGTGTTGGCAACTGTGGTGGTGGTGACAGCGACGGCGGCGATGGTGGTGATAGCGGTGGTGACGACAATGGTGGTGGCGGTGGCAATGGTTGCGAGGTGGGGTTAATGATAGTAGAGGTAGTGGTAGGGCGGTTTCAAATACTATATTTTTTTTAAAGTATTTATGAGAAATAATTTTTAAAAGTCACTTCAAACACATTCTTAAAGCCTATTTTTTCTATTAAATTTAGGATGTTAATATTAACCGTTAGATTAACCTTAAAGTAAAATTTAAAACGATCTCAATCGCAAATAGTAAAAATTATTTTGTTTATTTTTTGAAATTTGAATTGTAAGTTACTTTATTATATAGATTTATTGCATTTTGTAAGATCAATTTCACTGGCCTCCCACTAGGAATAGACTAATTACAAGGATACCCTTATAATTTTTAAAATATCAGTATCATTCCCTATTGGCTTTCTATTAAGGGTATTTGGGTAAAAATATAATTTTCGTCCACTCCACTAAAGGCAAAATGGGACAGAAATTGACAGTGATATTTTAAAAATTATCAGAGGTGTCTCTATAATTAGGCTATTTTTTAGGGGTGTTAATAAAATTTACCCTCTTTTAAGATATTATATTTAGAACCTCCTAGTTGGCAATCATTATTGTTGGCAATCATGAAAGTGGAATCGGCTGTCACTTTAAATATTTAGCTACCATTCAATGAAATACCCCCTAAACGAGTTCTCACTCCTTTTAACTATAGTACCAAAATAAAAAATTATTGAATGTTTTTTTTTTTTTAACGACCGAGGCCAGAACACATAGAGCATAAATGTGAGCGGGAGCAAGAGTAAAAGCGAGAGCGAGAATGTAAAAAGGGCAATATTTAAAAATAATTGAGAACGAGAGCGTTATATTTTTGTAAAAAATAAAATATTATATACAAATATACTATAAATGAGTAAAAAAAAATGTTACTTCAAAAAAAAAGAAATAGTTAAGTAAGAGATAAGGTTAGCAAGAAGGGAGAAAAGAGCTAGCAGGAGGTTGGAAGTTAGCATTGATTCCACATCCGGTAGCGCAGCAATAAAGGCAATGAAAAAACACCTATTAATACTATTCCATCCCAAGCTTATAAATAGCCGAGGCTTCTCATTTCTTTGGCACATAAATGGGTCTTTTTTTGGGGGTCAACGTAGTGAATTATATATATTTTTCCTTAGACCAAGGTTCGGTAAAATAGGTTGAATATGTTTTAAATTTGTAGATTTAATTTTTTTTTTGGGTCTAATCAAATTTTTTATAGTTTGATCTTAAAGATTTATTAATATTTAAATTTAAGATATCTGAATTTATAATTCGTTTTTATTGTCACTTAAGGCTACTCATCGAATGAGTTCTCACTTCTTAAACTATATTGCCAAAAAATTATTTTTTGAAAACATATTAAATTTTTTATATTAATAAGAATGTGGCATGTGTAATATATTTTTTTTTTGTTTTATTGTGCTATTTTACGTCATTATTTTAATGATCAATAGTTACATGTGAATCAATTAAATATTTATAATCATAAATTACTTTGAGTAAGGTATCAAAAATAAAATAAAATAAAATTGGTACACAGTCGTGTATGTTAATAATAATTGAAAATTTTCTTATACACAAATGAGCATTCCTCCACCACCACCAGCATGCAGAGGATTTGACAAAGTTTGATAATCAAAATTTCATAAAAATGTAATTTTTATAGTTGTTTTTTTTTCAAAAATGTTATGCAAACACGCTTTTACCCCGAATATCGTGAATTTAACTATGTTGTCATAGAAATTGCGATAGTTTGAAATGTAGGATAGGAGTTAATTCCATGATGATTAGTTTCCGATATGATTAGGGGACACCTAACACTACTTGGGCATAGAGGTGTTTACCCTAATCTACGGACATGAAATATAGTCTTTCGTTTTCTTACTCGATATTTTGTAGATAAATTTTTTCTTGGCCTACCCTACCCGATCAGGTGTGATATTCTTATCTTATTAATTTTTGAAACATTTTAATAATTCAATTAAATAACATGCACCATATGAAACACAATAAAATTATAACTGCTCCAATAGATCACCAGTTCACCACAAATCATGTAACTTACACAAAAAATAAGTCCATGTTTTAGCAAGTCAAACATCCACAACAATAACAATGTTATAATATAAATTATACCACACAAATATTCTTATAATTACTAAAAAAATATAAAAAATTTAAATATATTTTTTACGGATAGGGTAGGGTAAGGTAGGAATGCGGAAATTAATGGGTATTCCGCATTCCTACCTGATTTAATCAAAAGATCAAAAATTCTTCTGCATTCTTACCCGATTTTTGCGACTAGTCATTTAATAGGATAGGGTAGGATTGGGTAGGATAAAAAATTACGATTAATCAAAAATTTGAATACCCTTACTTGGGCATACCAACGAGTTGAATTGATAATGGAATGAATTCGTATCATCTTAATTCATTCAATCTATACGTTCAATTTAAAATTATGTATAATCAAATTTTGAGTTTTTGTTTAGTTAAGTGTCGTATACATCCAAATTTATATTAACCACTCCTTAAATTTAAATGAACCATTAAAATTAATTCTAGACCAAATAAATATGTCGACTTGGTAAATGACAAAAAATCATCTTGAACACGTGTTATTTAAATTATGATTGCGTGTACGTATCTCTAGGTGGTGAAGCCAAAATTTTGTTTTAGGGGTGGGGTCCAAATAGGACTGAATACATTCACGTGTTAATACTAAAAAAAAAATTAAGTTCAAGCCTAGAAAAAAAAAAAAAAACTAAGATTCAAGGCTAAATTAACCCATAAAACAATATTCTTGAAAATTATCTACCATTGATTAGTTTTAAGTTAAGCTTTTTACTAATTTTCTTTCAATTTGCACGATCACCAAGTCCATACAAAAATCATTATTTATTTTATAGGGAGATTATTCATCGTCTTGTTGAGAAATTAATTATTTAAAATTGCAGAAAAAAATTTTGGACTATGTTCTACTTTTTAGCTGCATTATTATTTTTGAAAAATGGTAGACAATGTATTAGATGGAAGAGATGTATTATTTTTGGTCTACACAGACGTAGGTCAATATTTATATTTGTTTGATTAAATAAAAAAATAAAACAATATTTTTTGCAGGGCAATAGACCACTAATTTTTTGAAAATAAAAAGGATTAGAATTACTCCACAAGTTTTTAAAAAATTAGGGGGTACAAATGCAATAAATTAAACAACAGTATAACATTTTAAGAGTACATATGTAAAGGTGATAACAAAATCACCCTTGCCTAATGTGGAGTATCTAATGTGGAATGCATGAAGTATCCTCTGAATCCAATGCATGAAGTATTCTACCAAATGGTCAAGCTGGCTATCCACCAGAATTTTTTTAAAAAAAAAAACAGAAAACCTTCCCAACTGCATCTCAGCTGAATCTAAAATCTTGTCAATCCTTGGTCTGATCTTTACCACAAGGTAACCAATAATGAGCCAAACAAAGTGTTCCAGTACACGATGCCTCAATCTAGGGAATGTCATATGTAAACAAAAACAAATTTACCCAAGAGACTTTTTTCGTAACTCGAAACTTTGATGCTGAGGTTATAACGAAGCAACATTATAACATTACAATTTACAACATTATAACTGCAGCAAAGTCGCCCTCAATACTGTGCAAAAGGGATTAACAAAATTGCATGGGTTTGCAGCATTCATTTACTAAATTACCATTCACTGCAGATAACTTTCCGCCACCAACAAAAGCTGGTGTATATTCAAGTAATCTTATGTGCATGCCATATTAACTGCTAAACTGGAAGAAGAAATTTCTCTCACTTACAACGCTTGAATCATGAGTAGATTGATTAGCTGGTGTAGCCAACCACCAAAGCAGCAGCAGCCATCAAATCGTCAAACATGGTCCTTCCCAACTACCCAGTTTAAGTAGAAATCTCGTATAACTGCTCCAAAGTCATACAAGTAATTGAAACAAACAAATCTCTTTTCCACTAACAGCAGAATTCAAGTGAAAGCAAGATTAACAAATTTCTTTTACACATAATCGATTCGTGGATAATAATTTTCGCATCACCAGAAGAAAATGTGTGAAAAAGATTCACCAGAAAAATGTATATAGAACAATTGTACTTGTGAAAAATTTAAAACTACAACTTGGCTCTTTCTCTTGTTCTCAATTCTGCAACCCCAAGCATCAATCGTGGCAGAATGGGTAGGGTAGAACAAATTCAAGCATATAAGCAAATGAACTTGCATTTCTTCCTTCCGCTCCCACCTGAAAGGAAAAGTAGTTTAGTTACATCGGAACCGTACAAAAATTACAACCACACGTAAAGCAATGAACCAACTAGCATAAACAGAACTAAGTACACTTACAATAGAAACATACAAAGACGAACCATCGAGCAAACTGAAAAAGTTTTGTGGTCATCACTCGTCATCTGGTGTCAATTGCCGCAGGACTCGGCGTCGGCGTCTCCGAGGGCCTGACCCACCATCCGAAGACTCGTTGTCCCCATTTCTGGTAGGAGATTCAGTTTCCCCATCATAGTTCTCCCCCCAAAGTCTTCTTGTTGATCTCCGTCTGACAGTCACTTGCGCTCTGGTTCTTGTGGAACCAGACCAGCTACTACTCCTTGAATTACCCCCAGGTCGCAAAACTCGGATTAGGAAAAAAACGGTAAGCCAACCCCCTTCTTCAAAAGATAAAACGCTCTCCTCACTCCGATCCTCCCCGACAGAAGATTGCAGTGTGCTAAGCAAATCTCCAAGATCCCTCTGCCGCTCCAACCTCCTCCAGTTACGCTCCCTCTCTGGGTCTGCTTCGGAAGGCCGCACAAGTGGGTGCTCCAACCTTGCATGCTTCCTCAAATCTGCATATGTGCCGCTATAATCACAAGTCTCACAGGCGCAGCTTCTTGATTTTGCATTCATGAACAGACGAGCAGGCTCCACTACAATCCACCCATTAACCTGTCCACGACAGAGAGGGCACAATAGCTGTGGCTTCACTTGGTTCTCACAAGACCTGGCAGGCACAGATGTGGACCCTTCCTCACTCCTTTCACCTTGCAAATCAGCAACTGTAGCTTCTGAAATTGTCGTGAAGGACGACGGACCTATAGTTGAAATTGGAGTTTCTTCTTGTTGAGGTGTCATTGTTGGCAAGTTTTCTGCAAATGACTTCCGAAACTGGTCAAAACAGTTTGAGTGGCGATAACTTGTGTCACACATATAAGGACGGCAGCCTTTCTCCTGGGATGAGCATAACAGGAGAACTGCATTGTGAGGATGTTCCATACAGACAGGGCATTGAGCTTCCTCCCATTCTTTGACGTGCTCCTCACTTTCTGAAGGGCTCCGGGTCAACGACCGTTTTGACCGACTAGAGCTACAAGGGAAAGGAGACACCCTTGACCTATCAAAAGAGACTGAACGATCTCGTCTCTCCTTAGGCATGTTGAGAGATCTATATGTCAGCAAGAAAACCAAGATTTCTGGTGCACTCCACAAGGCAGCAGCAGAATTACAAGTACTATCAAAGATAATTCGCAAAAGCAGTACAAGAAATTAGTACCTTGTACAATGATACATTGAATACTCATAAGTCATAAAATGAAGTATGTGCTCTCAGTGTACCCAAATGCAGCAAGTGAAATTTACACACCCAATAAAACTGATAGCTCATATTCTCTACAAAGACCGACAAAAAAGACATATAATGACACATCCAGCCAATTTAGAAGAGAATCTGCAAATGTATGTTCTTTTAGTACAAAACTTATCTAACTAAAAATTCAACATCAGTCAACTCTCATTCCCAGTTTTCTACAAGAGAAAACAGCTACCCCTGGTCGATACAAGGCAAAGCAACACATAGGAGCAAATGAAACAACAAATAGCTACTCCAGCTAGGAGCATTAAAAAAGAACAATATCCAAAGAGAAAATAGAACAAAAAATGAAAAAGAAACAGAGTGAAATGGTTAAATCCCTAACCCAAAAGGCGATGCAGAACAAACTCTACTTTTTGTTGAGAGCAAGTGTAAATTACACCAGCGTACCCAAAAAAGCCAAAAATATTAAGAATTACACACTTGATCTCATTTACACAAATGTAACACCCATGCCCCATCCCCCAGTAAATTAGCAAGTGAAATTTCATCCAACAAAGATATTCAACACGAACAATAATAAATTGGCACAAGTCACAACTCATCAAAATGAGGCCATGAACATATGGACAAACGCTTCTCGCCAAGCTATCCATATATTATTCAATCCACCGACTTCTCTTGCAAGTAGTATAGCAAATTAAGCCATTTTTATTTTAACTCAACACCACCAGTACAGTATATAGTTTACACAAAACTCAAAATTAAAAAAATTAAAAAAAGTAAAACATCAAAGCCAAATATTGATCAACAGAGTTCAAATTAGAATTATGTTACATAAAAGAGGAATAGCATAGCAAACAAAGAGCATCAACTTCAAACCCAACCCAAACCCCTTGTTTGGACATTTTTTAGCTAAAAAACATCTCACAACTACAACTTCCATACAAAAAACAGATTTTCATCAGCTAAAAAAAAAAGTTGCATACAGGAAAGATCATTATCAGCTCAAACACCCAAATATCAAGCAAAAAAATTCCCCCTCTCCCTCCCCCTCCCAAAACAGTACAGACCCTGAAATTCACACGGCGTTACCCACTTACCAATCAGTCGAATTACACCACCCACTTACGCAAAAATCAAATTACACTAGAAAGCCCAACAAAACATCACGATCACAATCTCAAGCAAGCCTCAACGCAGAGCAAAGGACAGATCCGAGTAAACTCGGACCCTAAGAGCTACAATTAGGGTTTCAACTATAAATTACCAGAACTTCAAGGGGTTGTATGAATTAAGCTTTGACTTTGTTGTAAATATTACTTCCGATTGCGATTTGAGTTGGTCAAGAATCGAAGAACCCCCCCGAGACAGAGAGAGAAATAGAGACTTTCGAGGCTGCTCTATCTCTCGCGAGAGAGAGGAGGGGGGGGGGAGAGAGAGAGTTTTGCCAGGGAGAAGACAGGGGCGGCTGAATATATAGGGAGCAGTATTTAGCTGACGTGGAAGAATTGTATTCGCCCGTGTGATTCATTCTCCATGGGACATTCAAATTATTTTGGACAAATATCATAAATACCCGTTGAACTATGACCTTTATTTTAAATTGCCCCTAAATTCTTAATTATCTCAATTTATCCTCTAAACTATGTAAATTATTTTAATTGATACAATGGATATGGTATTAATTAAAATAATTATATAATTCAAAAGACAAATTGAGACAATTAAAAATCAAACAACAATTAAAAAAGGGGCTAATTTTACTTTGTACCCTAAAAAATATTTTGATTCTCAACTTATAGTGGTATAATTAAAAATTTTAATTTACACCCACAAAATTATGAATTAATAACAACGTGGACATTACCTAGACTATCGTTTAATTTTTCTTCATAAATTGAAGCACGTTAGTTGCAAGTCCTTCAGTCATAAGCTTATTTATAAATTTACAAATTATTGGTGTCTTATGTAAGTTGCACATGATAGACTTAGTTTCTATTTGATTAACGAAACTTTATTTTTGATACATTAAATGATGTCAAATTAATTGCAGACGAAAATCTACAGGGATGAACACACTTCATCCTTATGCCCAAATCACTTGTATAATTCATATGCTTCAATTTATGATAGAAAAATGAACGACAATCTAGACAAGGTCCACATTATTATTAATTCATAACATTGAGGGTATAAATTGAAATTAAAAATTGAAACACAAGATTTATACAATTATTTTTTTCCCAAGTCGGTGCCGTTTCGCCCCTTGGAAGTTGCTGTATGCATAATTGGATCTTCTTGGTAACACATTCTTGAAATATTTTTCACAACAAACAATCATTTTTATCAAAAATTATTTTACCAAAATTATATATATATATATATATATATATATATGGTGTTATTATATAAATAATATAGTTATACATATGCATGTAGGTGTTAACTATACTTAAGCTTAATCTTGCAAGAACTAAACAAACTTGAATAAGAAAAATAAGCGAGAAAATATTAAAAATAAGTAGTACTTAAATAATAATTCAAATGACGTTATTTTCTATCTAAATTTTATTATAAAAACTATATATCTAATGTCAAAAAAAAATAAAAAAATGTGAGGGGCACATGCCCACCCTGGTCCAAAGGTGGCTCCACCCCTGAATCCCACCGAATTTAACTACACCCACATGTTACCCATTTTGTCTAACACATAGCCCAAACTCTTTCTCTTTTTCCTGTTAACTGTTTCACCTCTCTTAATTTTTCAGAAATCATTGTCATTATACTTAGTCTCTCATCTCTCTGTGCAGACTCCAATAATGACTAGACTTTCTTTAGCGAAGCACGACATAATCTGGAGACCCACTGGACTTACCCACTTTGACAATCCACTCTCTTCTATCCAAATTGTATTGAGAGTGATCTAATCTCCAGAAGTACTCTCGCTGATACCCATTATTATTTATCGTTGATGATTTTTTTGGTTTGGTTTAGTGGTGTATGTTTTATTTTTAATTTTTAATGTTCGTGTGGTTTTGTTGTGAATGAATTGTCATTAACTGATTGTTGTTAAATGTTATATGTTAAAAGTGTATTATTTGTACCTTAATTTAAGTTGATTTTGTTTAATTTCTAATTTTACGATAAAACTTTGTATAAAATTAAAAATATTTCTATTAAACACACATAAAATACATAATATCTCTAAGTTTAGTGCTTTCTTTTCAAAGTTTGACAGTTTAACATTTGACTTCAATAATCGCATACACACCGTCACTACAACACAAAAATCAGTATCCAAATGGATAATGTCACCATTTTTGGACGTGTAAGTTATTTAGTATATCGATTTTTTCAAAACTTTTGGTATAATTTTTCATCTTTCTTATTACAAAGTGATTCATACCTAGAGTACACTGTAAATAAATCTTCTTATCACGCATCTTAGTACCGATGGTTAATGTTTACTTCCTACTTCTTATCAATCATTGAAGTTTAAATTGTCTTTATAATCCATAAATAAAATTATCAAGTTATTATTTGTACCAAAAATAAATCACTACTGTATGAAAACCTATAGTTTTTAAAAAATTAAAAAAGAATTCAAAGCCCAAGTTAATCAGCAATTAAAAAAAAATAAGTGACCAATACAAAAAAAATAAGATACCAATTTCACCAATAAGAAATGCTCAAAACCAATCTAATCGCTATTGTTGAAATTATTCAAACATCATGTCTTTGTGTGTTGAAATTTTATAACATAGTGCCTTCAGGCACGGACAATGACTAGTATATATAAATTATCGATGGAAAGGGAGGGGGATGAATACTTAAACTCTTGACTTCAAGAAGGTAAAGTTTTCATAAGACAAAGCGTATCATTACTACAATTAGACTAATGCTCCGTTTGAGATGTAGGATAGAAAGTAGGAGGGATACACTTTTTATCCTTCAATGATAGAAAGTAAGAATAATATACTTTCTTTCTTTTGCATTTGGTTGGATGAATGAAAAATAAAAATGACTAATTATTTTTTTATTTTTTTTTTGTGCTAGCTAAGATTAGGAATGACAATCGAGTCGTGTCGTATCAGATTCGTGTTGAATCATAAAATTATGAGTCTTTTATATTTTTTGTTTCTCGTGTCAGGTCACTTTTAAGTTTGTGTCGAGTTAATAATCAAATTCTTTCGTGTCGAATAAAATTCGAATTAAATCATCATCAATTTAAATTTTTTTAACTCTAATTAAGATGAAAAAATATTTTTAAAATTTAAAATTTAAAATTTTTATTTAATTTAATTTTTTTAATATAAATATATATATATATATATATATATATATATATATATATATTTTATCATTATATTTTTATATTTAATATATACATAATATATAGCCAAATAAGATACATCTCAGCACAAATAATTAACTTTTCATCCACTTTCCTTCCAATTTTGGTGAGTTGGAAGGGAAGTTAATTCATTCACTTTTTCATCCGTCATATTTTTCTTCTTTACCAAACATAATATTTTATTTATCCCTCAAATTTTCCATCATTCCAACTTTCTATTCTTTAATTTTTCCATCATACCAAACGGAGCATAAATGTCCATTCGTTAGGAGATGCATTCAAAACAACATTAGTGGATCATATTATTGTTAGATTATTAGATCAACAAATTAGATCAATTTTTTAGATTCTAATATAATTACTTATAAGTTAATGTTGTTTAGTAGCAAAATACATGTAAATACTAGGTCAATGTCAATTTTTTTTTTTTGATTCACACCTGACTAGTTGCTCTATCAGAGTAAGGGGACAATGTCAGTTCAATGAAGAAAATTCAAGTATATATATATGAGCAAATCAAAATATTTATATAATTAGAGAGTTAGACAATTAAATAAAATTCTTGACACAAAAGTCACCTAAAATAAAATTTTTCACACAGAAGTCAAGAAGTCACTTAAGGTTGATATAAAAATCACCCTGCATTAAATTCTTAATACATAAGTCATCAAATGTTGATATAAAAGTCACTTCATATTAACATAGAAGTCACCAAAAATAAAATTTTGGGTTAAAAGTCATCAAAAAATAAAAAAAATGTAAATAAAATTAGAAAAATCAACACAAAACCTTTTTTCCCTTTTTTTTTGTCTCATCTTTTTTAAATAGGAAAAACATTGTTCTTATTCACAATTCTAAATGGACTGAAAGTGTGTATTGATAAAGATTTTTAGGTCAATAATGAGAAGATATTTGGTTAATTGATTTCAATGTGGACTAGAACTCCATATTGATCATGGTTAGGAAATAACAAATTAAATATATTATATTAAATAAATAAGTAAATAAATTAAAACCAAATAAATTCCTTTGAAATCAAAATACAAATCAAGGCTCATTTACATATTTATAAAATATTAAATATGCAAATTAGTCTTGGGGGTATTTGTAGACATTAAAAAATTGGCAAATTAATGTCTATAATTGAGCTCAAACTAATTAGAGAAATTAAAGGAAAGTTTGGAGGTTGGTACAAAAATTTGGACTTAATTGAGCTAAATTACATTAAAAAAACTTATTTAACCCTAAGTGCATGTTTTTAAAAAAAGACTAAAAGACCATTTATTACTCTATTACTCTCTCTTTCTCACTCTCTCTTCCTTATTTTCTCTATTTATCTATCCCCTATTTTTTCCATATCTCTTTGATAATTTATTTTATTTTTAAATATATAAAGATTTGATTTATTCTTTTCATCTTTCTTCTATTTTCTCTCAGTGTTAATCTTGTTCTCCTTATTCTCTATCTCTCTTTTTATCAGCGTTACAACTCAATTATACCAATTAGTTATAATTACTCTACAATACATCAAACAATTGCTCATGTGCTCTAATAAACTAAATAATTACATAAAATTATAATACCAATCCAATTTATTATTTAATTGTTTACATAAATTAAAGAGTTACATCATTTAGTATCAGGACATGATTACACCAATTATATACACTAAATTGGGTTTATCATTACACCAAATTTGGTATTATAGGGCAATTATTTGGTAAGGGCAATTTCAACTGATTAGTGTAATTGTGTTATTGTAACGTTAATATAAAAAAAAGAGATAATAAGGAGAGAGAGAGTAACTGTGAGAGAAAATAGGGAGAGAGGTAGAAAAAATAGGGGAGAAAGATGGAAAAATCAAATCAAACCTTTATATATTTGAAAAAAAAATAAATTATCAATGGAAAAAAGGGAAAAAAATAGGGGAGAGATAGAAAGGGTAACGGAGAGAAAGAGAGAGCAATGGTATGAAAAATAGGAGAAAAAGAGAATGAAAGAATAAAAATTATGTATAATTTAAGGAATGGTAAGTAAGTAAAAAAAATTCAAAAGTCATTTGAATTTTGTATCTAATTACAAGATATTTTTATTAAAATTGAACTTAATACAATAAAATATTTATTCTTATACTTCATCTCAAATACGTTTAAAAAAATATACCTACACCCAAAAAATCCTAAATTAAATTGGTATGAACATAAATTCCATAAGCTCAAATAATACAAGTCAAAAATTAATTAAATAAACTTGAGTTTGACCTAAATTCTACAGCCCAAACAATACAAACTCAAATTTAATTAATTAGACTTGTCAAATTAAATTGTGTTGAACCTAAAACTCAAATAACATAAATCAATCAAAGCCCATAAATTTAAATAAAAATGGGTGACACACTACCTAAAGCCCATGCAAGCGTATTTAGTTAAAAATACCTTGTATGAATAACTACTTCTTGTGGTATAAATAGGGGTCTGGAGAGGCCAAAGAGAGAGGGCCAAGGAGGAGAAGAAGAAAGAATGGTGGAACTCTGTTCGAGTCCAATTTCAGCCAAAACCTTGTAAGTCTATCTCCGAGAAGAAGAGCACACTGCCAATGTCTTTTTTCAAGAGATTCAAATTATTTTTAAGTCATTCAAAATGAATAAGGGTGAGAAGATTCATCAAAGTCATCACCAAATCAAAAAACGAGAAATACACTCGTCAAATTCACCAAAGTATCAAGGTCGAGAATTAAGCAAATCAAGCCCTCATCTTCAACGAATTTACCAGTGTATCACCAAATTGAAAATCAAGAATTACATCAACTCGACCATCATTTTAGTCGAATTCATCAAAGTTACCATCAAATTAAAGATCGAGAAATAAGCCGATCAAACCTTCGTCATCATCAACTCCATTGAGAATTAGA
The DNA here is from genome assembly GCA_963454935.2 of Ilex paraguariensis. Lineage (NCBI taxonomy): Eukaryota > Viridiplantae > Streptophyta > Magnoliopsida > Aquifoliales > Aquifoliaceae > Ilex > Ilex paraguariensis. The sequence goes on from CAUOFW020000270.1 coordinate 142,210, forward strand.
ATGTAGTAAATGTAAGAAACACGTCAAAGAGAGTCAACGTCACTTATTAAATCAAAATCAAATCATGAAACAATTATAATTTTGACATTACTTTTGCATTAATATTATATACGACATTCATCATTACAACATCCACCACAATATTATTGAATCATGTTATTATCACGTTATTAGATTAATATAGTAGATAAATTCTAATATAATTACTTTTAATGTTAGTTCAGTAGCAAATTCATTTTTAAGATTTATTAGCCATGTAAATGATAGGTCAATGTAAGTTAGAAAATTCAAGTATATATATGAGCAAATCAAAATATCTATATAATTAGAGAGTTAGGCATTTAGAGTTTATCCCACACATTTTTTTTGTCTATTTCTATCACCTTATCTATTACTATCACAAGTTGAATTATTTATTTATTTTTATTAATTTGTGGCTCAATATAATTTTTATTTTGAACATTATTCATATATACAATAGTGTACACATGTTGATATTTTTTTGATTTTGATTTTAAATTAATTTCAAAACTATGTAATTAAAAAAATTATTTATTAATTAATTTAAAAATATGTAATTAAAGAAAGGGAAGGGAAAAAAATTGTCATTTGATATAGTAGAACTAATATTTTAGACGCTCGAATTTAATGTTGTATCGTGTTTTCAATCACGAGTTGTTACTGATCTGCTTAAATAATAGATAATTTAATGTATCAACATTTCTGACAAAAAGAAAAAATGTATCAACATTACAAAAAAATTGAGTTCATCTTGCACTAAACTTTTGTGAGCTGATAATGATCATAAGTTCAAAACAGTATATGTTTGGGCTGATATTAAATAGAACTTGCTTCTCTTAAAAATAAATAATAATAAAAAAGAAAATGTGTTTTTTTTTTTTTTTGTTTATATAAACATATCTATTAAACATTTGTTTGAGGAATAAATTTTATAATTTTAAAATTATGCTGCGACTAAAAGGTTTTACGTCTGTATCTAAAATGACTTCACTCCTATCTTCGATGCCAAAAATATGTGCAAAATTTGATAATGCGCGTGTGATATACTCTCGATACGGCGCGTGGGGGTTTACACCCCTCAAAAACCAAATTACATGGGCCCCACCCTGGGTGCAACTCCTCTCTGCATGCTGAGTGACATCAATTGTATTAGTGAGTCGGTTTCTAACTGACCCGCCCAGTGATGGCATGAACCCTATATCTATAGGATAAATCAATATTAATGCGTCGTGTAAACCATACGTCTCGTGCCGAGTCGAATGAGACTACTCCAGTCCAAGTAATCTCAAAATACTCCGGTCTGTGGCATCAAATCAACCAATACAAATTCTTTATACAACTAAAATCACTCGTTATACCAATTCATTCTTCCGCAATGGATGCATTTCGTTTATACTGATCACGAGCCTCCTGCGCAGGTTTTGGTTTCTTGTGGTGATCTTCATCATCCAAGAGCTTTCTTTACAATGCAAATATGGCTTACCATTGACTAAATCATACAAGATTTAGAGAACCAAATCATACAAGATAGTTTTGTCGTACCTCATATACACTCGCCATCTCAAAATCAGTGATTGCAACTAACAAAAAAAAAAAACTTCATTAGTTTTGGTTTTCTCTAAAGCAAAAGCTTGACCTTCAAATCCATGACAGTGGACGGCAAATTTTGATCACGTCACAGCATGTCCTGTTCTTACTGCTCCTGTCTAAGTATTTATGAAAAAAGAAATTGAATTCAGCATGTGGCTCAACAATGTTGAGTCACTTGATATTCATGGCTGCAGCCATTGCCCTTAGCTCCTTGGCAATCTCCGAGAAGGCAGGTCTGGCATCAGGATCGGATGACCAACACCTCTCCATTAGTGATCTCCATGTTGGGTCGCACCACCTGGGGATTTCAGGTCGCAGATTGCCTTTAATTATACCACCTGAAAACAATGTTAAGAATGAAAGAAGGTTAATTAATATGAAATTGTCAGCAAAACTGAAGCCAAAATCCCAGTTCATGAATTAGACAAAGCATTGATATACCACGGCTCTTAATTTTCACTCAGTTATCGACCCAATTTATGTTGTAAAAACAAAAATGACTGCAAAAAGCATGAGGCCCTCGTGAGATAACACCTTCTGTTAAGGAAGAACTGAAGGAAAAAAGGTCCATTAGCTGAGTTAGCCTTTCTATGGAAAAAGGCATGACAAGATAGAATCTGATGACCCGTTTGATATTGTCAAATCCTATTGTTATCCAATATATAGGGAGAAAAATCACAATGATGGTGTCACCATGCATTTACAGCCTACAGGGTCCTATAGTTAATATTCTCCACAAAAAAAGTATAAATAGTGCATATCCACTTGTAGTGGGCTGTTCAAAGTGTGATATACCTATTATCTCCTTTGATCGCATATTTGCATAAGGTTCCTCCCCCGTCAAGAGTTCCCACATGGCAATTCCGAATGAGTAGACATCAACCTAGAAATAAGCATTAAGAAATATCAAGTAAAAGTGAAGCAAAGATGGAAACATGTATGACACATGGAGTGTCTAATATTTGACCAAGTATGATATCCAACCTTTTCTGTAACCATGTCCTTACTCTTCAAAAGTTCTGGAGCCATCCAAGGTATAGTTCCTCGCACCCCACCAGACACAAGTGTCCTCTGCTTAATTTTCGATAAGCCTAGATCACCAATCTGGAACAGAACCAAGACAAAATTAGAAGTAGGTTATATATATATAAAAAAAAAAAAGCACCCTAGAAATGAAGAGACTGTGATTCAAGTTATGCAACAGAAATGAACGGCCCAAAAATGTGCAAAACAGAAAGTTCCATTTTGAACTGCAAAATGTATTTTCATTTGGTTACTTACCTTGCAAACTGGTCGCTGAGGATCTTTCATATTCACAAGGAAGTTGTGGGATTTTAAATCGAAGTGGACAATTCTCTTCTCATGTAGATATTCCATGCCAAAGGCTGCATCCATGGCTATGATGAGCCTTTTTCGTCGATCAATTGTTCTGCAGATCGGAAACAGTGTATTTAGTAGACTCAAGTGCATTTATGGGCCATATTCGGCACAAGATCAATGAGATGACAATACAGCTAATAAATTTCCCTATTTCATGAAATGCGACATAGACACCTTAAGCATCTGAATTATAGTGCAAGAGACTTCAGAGGGTTAACCCTGTTTAATCGTGTTCCCCAGGAAATAAGCAAGGTCCAAAAGGACCAAAAGAAATATAAGTAACTCACCTTTGATATTTGAACTGCAACAATAGACCAATCATGCCTATCAATTATTAAGGATTTTACGTGGGAATGAAATTTAGTTCAAAAAGATAAAAATGAAAGGAAAGCAAAGGACGCACAAGGAAAAGGAAAAACAAAAGTGTCAGAATAGTTTTTTCATGCCAAACTTTGCCATCTTCAGTCACATCTGAGTTGAAATACGTCTCTTCGTGAGAGACCCCTGTTACTTCCAGCTACATGACTAGTGCATTCTTGCCTGTTTGATGTGATTCTTAAGTCTTAACTGTACATATAACCTGTTCCTATCTTATCTAAACGGTTGGGATTTTGTTAATTTTTGAGTGTACTAAGATCATGCACCGGAGATAAAAACCTGCAACCTGATTGTGAAATAGAAGCTAATTGTTTTGACCGCAAAAATATAACTATCTTTTTGAGTAAACATCTTCTAATCATGATAAGTGATTCATGTTGTCACACATCTTTATTTAAGGCTCAGTAAACATCTGCTAATCATGATAAAGATTCATCTTGTGACACATCAGAATTTAAGGCTCCCCGCACAAGGAGTGACTTATTTATATCCTGTTCTGCCCCCAATTTCCTTTTTCTGTCCGATCAAAGCATCACAAATTCAAGATTGAACACAGCTGCCTTCAACTTTATAACCAAAAAAAGATCTATGAACATTTTAATATCCCATTACACTGGTCTAGCAAATTACAATATTGGAATGATCAAAATAGATGCAGAAATGGGCAGTCGATATGTCCTGTGATAGCGTTAATAAAAAAGTACCTATCTTTTCTCCGCAGAACTTGTTTTAGGGAGCCGTTCACCATGTACTCTGCCACAGTTGCCAAATTGTTGGCAGGCCCATCTGTAACTACACCATACAATGCAACGATATTTGGATGGTGAAGCTGACCCAGCATATGAGCTTCCTTCCAGAAGTCCGCAACCTTTAACAAAAGTTGACAGAAGCACAAATTAATCAGAGAATCATGCTACAGCATGCATTCATCAACTAAGATAAACGGATGTTGATCTAGAATGATAGGAGGTGCCTGAGTCAGTGAGAAGAAAATAGTGGTCTTCTTCTTTCTTTTATTTTCTTTATTTCTTGGTAATGTGAAACTTGTTGACAAAAATGAAACTAAAACACTCTCCAACATGGCAATTCGTATACACACAAAATACTAATGATGAACTGTAAGTATAGCTTTATTTTGTGTCAAATTCATGAACTAAAAGACATTTTCCAAACAGCGGATTTAGAATATGGGAGGAAAAACAAGGTTACCAATCGATCCTCCTCCCCTGCACCTTCAGTGAAGCAGCTGGGCTTCATCCTTTTAATGGCAACATCAGATCCTTTCCATTTTCCATAGAAAACAGTTCCATATGCACCCGAGCCAAGTTCTTTAATATATTCAAGATCAGAATTTTTTATAGTCTGCGGACAACAAATAAAAGCTTACCTCAACATGGAGTGAAATCAAAACAAAATTGTTATATAACATACGGCTACTAAAAGAGCTAACACCTGCAGAAGTTGAGGGTACCTGCAGCTCCCTAGCGGCAAGATGAGTGTAAACTGCTGTCAGTTCGGAAGGGATCCCACCATTTGCCTTTTTAACATCATCCTGCCAAAAGAAATTATAAGGTAGTCAATGTCACAGGAAATGACCTACTATTTACCTTCCAATGATGTTTTTGGCTTTGTTTTCAACTTCTTCAACAATTACGTGAATATGAAATAGCTTTGGAGAATACCTTTTCATCAATGCTCAAACCAGATTGAGGGTCCTGCTGAACCTCCACTTTTGGGTCATTATCTCTTTCCATTTTGGCTGCCCCGTGACCAGAAGAATCAGAAGCAACTCCACTTGATTTTTCAGCTTGAGGGGCTGAGCTCAAGTGCTCTTCATCCATTAAATCTAAAGCTTTTGATTGAGGCTTCAGCAAGGCTTCAGAAACATCACTACTGGCAGGAGGAGAATGTACATGCGGTTCCACCTTTTTGGATGATGATAAGGATAGGCTATGCAAAGAAAGGTCGAGTAAAGACGCAGCAACACTTCGTTGAGTATGAACACCATTACTATTGCATCCTGACTCTGTTCCATTGTTAGAAGCTGGAATATGTAGTAAATTACACGGATTCATAGCTTCCTGCAGGCCTGTCAGGTATGCTTCCCCTTTGATATCACAAAAGGTTGGGCCATTCATGGGCATTTCAGGGAGATTTTCGAAGAGAGTTTGACATGGAACTTCACCGTTCCTGCTGCCTGGAGCAGTTAAGAGATCTATCGGAGTGTTTACAGCCCTTGAGCAAGATAACAGATTCTTGGCAGCATTAAGAGGCAACAGAGACTGGCCACACGTGCTTATGCAAGCATTATGATAAGCTAAGGGGTATTCCTTAGGATTTTCCTTTCCATATTGAGGAACACCAAGGCCACTCTGCTCTCTCGTGTTTTCTTGATTACCAAATGAGCAAGTTTGGTTTTTTAGGCCACAACTCAATGTTCTTTCCACTCCTTCAACTTTCTGCTGATGGAAACCAGGCCATATTTTGCCCCAAGTGGTATAGCATGACCTCATAGTCTGCCCCTGTTTTGAGATGTTTGAACCCGACCTAAGCCCAGGGTAAAATTTTCCTATCCAAGGCCTTCCATCAATTCTGGCATTCCGATGACTCCCCAGCTCACTAAGATTATTCCGATGGCTTTTTATGGGGTACGGATAAATTCTCTGGTTTCTCATATCACTTAAACCAAACCTATGGTTGCGAATGCCACAATTAGAACCACTCCACACCCTGTCATTTCCATATGAAAACTTTATTTGATAGCCACTTCCAACAAACTGATTACTAGAAGAGACTGCTGCAAACTGGTTCCTTTCTATATTGCAATCTACACCCCAAGGCATAATGTTTTCCCGGTTTCTATTTCTCAAATATGCTGGCTCAACACTTTTTAAGTCATAGTCCCCGACAAAGCCATTAATCATCGAGTTGATATTAGGATAACATGATGGCTTCGGATACTGGCCTGCCGGGCCTGCCCCAACCAATTGGCTCAAACATCCAGCACTAGTTCCAATTCCATTACCAAAAAGTAAACGAGACTGTCCCGATAAACCATGCTTAAACCCATTCGATTCCACCAGTGAAATCCCATCCATCGCATTCAATGGACGAGAATCAGACACAGGCAATGAAATCAAAGTGCCAAAATTCTCACTTTCCATCAAATGGGTGTTGGAAGACTTGCAATCTAATGTATTCACCCTATAGGAATCACCACCAAAACTAGGACTTTTGGTTTCAACACTCAATGGGATCTCTGTTCCAGAGGTCAAGTCAATAAGTGGACCATCATATTTCTTATTGTCACTACAAAATTCCATTTCACTCTGTTCAAAACCACTGCCAAAACCCCGAATTCTATCAGATTGTTTCGCTAACAACTGTTGTTTCAATACCATTTTCCTCAATGAATCATCACTAGATTTCTTAACTTTATCACCTCCACACAAATAGGTCATCAAATTTTTAGTCTCAAAACCCTTAATCCCACTCAAACCCTCACCCACCCGCTTCACACAAGCCCCCCTTTTATCACCCTCAATCCCATTGTTCTTAACAAAACCCACAATCCCATTACTCAAATCCTCGCTCTCGACAGTATCCACAGTCACGTCACCATTCACTAGTTTATCAACATACCCATTATCACTGCTATTACATACAAAAACCCAAAGCCTAGTGTTCTTACCGTGAAATACAAGCTTCTCATACTCATCAACCATGCATCGAACGTCGTCGTCTGACGTGATCGAAACCAAATGGCTCTCTCCTTCTGAAGATTCAGTCCCTGTTAACTGGTATTTGAGATGGAATGAGACGGTGCCGTCTTTCTGAGGGTTAACAAGAAGGAGTTCATAAATCTTGGATTCAAGTCTTGAAAAAGAGATGGTCCGATCGATAGAGACAATACGGGTCTCGCCGCCAGTGTATCTGAGCTTACCCGCCGGTGGACGGCGGTGGAATGTGCCGTTGAAGCTGACAACCAGCTTGAGTTTGGGCCGCTTCCGACGGGAAAGAGAAGGTTCTTTCATGTCAATATTGATTGAGAGAGAGAGAGAGAGACTAGAGATTGTGTATGTGTATGAGTGTCTGTAAAATTTATAGAACAGGTGAGTGTGCGTGTGTGTGTGTGTGTGTGTGTGTGAGAGAGAGAGAGAGAGAGAGTTACGTAGTTACCACTTAGTTGTGGAGGGAGAGAACAGGTGTTGGTGGTTGGGCTTCAGGTTGTTGAAAATTACGAGAATGGTACTGTCTCTCTCTCAGTCTCACTCTGGCTCAGGTGTGTTCTGTTGGTCCTGGATTCTGGTTAACTGTAATTAAATATGTTTAGTTAATTAATCAAGTAAGATAATTTCTAATTATTTTTAATTGTGTCATATATTCGGGTTGATATGCATAATCCACCAAACAGAAATGGAAAATTCTACACAACAACTAGTAAATATTTGGTCCGGTTCGGCATCCTACCGTCACTTTTTATCTAACAAGGTTTTGACACATAAAATTTCTTATTTTATTAATTTAATTAAATCAATTCAACGATTATAGATCAATTACGGTATAATAACTATTTTATTTTTTTGGGTATCGTAGATTTCTTCTTAATTTGTTCATTTATTAAAGATCTACTCGATTCACATATTTATAAATTGGGTTGATAATGTTCGATACTATTAATATCAATCTTAGGTTTATGTCGAAAATTAATTAATTTTTTTTTTTTTCGAAAAACATTAATTAGATTACTATTCGAGGGGGGAGTATTGAATTGGGATGTGGTTATAAAGTTGAGAAATGTCAACACATCCCCCATGGACATGTAGTTGGGTCATAGGTGAAGTGTGATTTACCAACAATTGTATAAAAGACATGTATTTTTTTCATGTCTTTTCATGTGATTGCAACTTGCAAGAACGAAGCAAAATCAAAATTTTAAAATTTCATGTTTATTTTCAGTACACTTTTTTTTCAAAGTTTTCCTCGGTGCGTAAGTATTATCTAATTGAATTTACTTATATGGTCAAATTTGTATTGTATCGTGTATAAGTCGAAGTCAATCGAATTTAGGTCGATTAATCTATATAATAAAGTATAATACAATTTAAATTTCAAAAGATAAATAAAATAATTTTTATTTTCACGGTTGAGATTGTATTAAAATTTTATTTTAAAATTAATCTAATAGTTAATATTAACACCCCAAATTTAATAAGAAAAATATGTCTCTAAGGGTGTGCTTGAGATAACTTTTCAACAGTGTTTTTGAAATTTATAACTTCTCATAAATACTTTAAAAAAAAAAATTAGTGTTTGAAACTGTCTTACCACCATTACCACTACCACCACCTTCACCCCACCAGCCTACCACCACTACTACCACCACCACCACTCCCCCATCACTATCACCATCACCACCACTACTACTAACACCACTATTGTCATCACCTTTGTTATAACAACTATCATTACCGTCGTCGCCATCACCATTGTCGTCATCCCCACTACCATCACTGTTGTTGTCATCCCACCACCATCTCTTCCACAACAACCACAATCACTGTCTCACCACTACCATCACTTTATCACCACCATCCCCCACCACTATCCACACCCCCACCACCATTACCATCACTATCACCACCACCATTGCCACCACCTTACCACCACTATCCCTACCACCATCACCATCGCCTACCACCACTCACTACATCGCCCCACCACCACCGTCACCACCACTGCTACTACCCCCCCCCCACCACCACCACCATTGCCACCACCACCGATTGCTCTCACCATTGTCCACTGTCACCACTCACCAACATCGTCATCTTATTTTTATATTTATTACTATTACCATCATCATCGAACTATCACTGTCGCCCACTGTTAGCACCCACCAGCACCATTACTATCACTATTGTTACTATTGCCACCTTACCACCACCGTCACTGTCCCGCCACCTCCCTGTTGCCCCACCACCACCATCATCGTTGTCACCCACAACTGCTACCATCAGTATAGTCGTCACCTACCACAAACATCAATATCTTCTATCACCACTACTATCGCTCGCCCCCACTACAATCAGTTCTTAAATTCTTTTTGTTTTTCTCTATTTTTATGATTTTATTTTGGGTGTGAATACAAATTTATTTATTATTGATTATTTTTTTATTACTACGTGTCTCAGGTATGAGAAATAATTAATTATTAAATAAGTCCGTGTCTCAGGTATGAGAAATAATTAGTTATTAAATAAATCAGACAGGTTAACTTATTTATGTCACAAACTTGCTGATACTAAACTCATATTCACTAATTTTCACGTCAGTTTCATATCGAGTTAGTAAGTTATTTTTCCAAATCTTGTTGAGAATTTAGAACCCTATTCATGCATGCTACTTTATTACCCCTTAGCACCAGTTTGATGAATTTAAGGAATCAAATTATAATCCTGGTTCTTGTGCTTCCTATTTCATCAGACATTATTACTCTCAGGATTAAACAATGACCCTTGCTTGTACCATTGTTATGCATGAGGTAAATGTCACTATTGTTCTTTTTAATCTATGAGAAATTTGATTAGATTCAAAAATTAAATCTTTTAAACTCATTAAAAGCGAGAATTTTGCATACTAAGTGATACGAATAACTTCTCAACTTTAACTCTTCAATGAACTCTTCATCCAACTTAGCTTTTGCAGTTGATATTGATAAAATTTTCAAAGAACAACCCCCCTCCCCCAAAAAAAATAAAAAAAATAGGAAGGGTGACAATCATGGTCTCGGAATCTTTCTAACACAAGAACATAATGTATTCAAGTAATGTTAGTTGGACTTAAAATAATGATCTGATTTGTTGACATAATCAATTATTATCATTGATTTAATGGTGCATATCGGAATTTATTGTGACTCACTATTATTAAATAATTGTGATTGATTAAGTCAACAAATCATATCAATATCTCAAGTTCAAATAGTATTTCTTAATGTATTCAAGTGAGTACTCTACTTAGACTTAGCAACAGGTCATTTGTATAGAGTCGTGCCGTTTTAAATTGTGTTTAACATTTATCCGACTCTTTTATAGACGTGCGCATTCAAATTCATTTCAAGTCAGGTTTACATGATGCACAGGTGGTGTATTGTAGAACGTGTCAACCAATTTTTAAATGAATTTGATCGATCAATTCATGAATATTTTGAATTTATAAAAAATGACAGTACTTAACAAATTCATGTCAATTTCATGTAGAGTTTATGGATATCTTCACCGTAAAATCCTCATAGTTTGGCAAGATAGGAGGGGCATTCCTGATATTATGATGGATCAAGGGGGTAAATATAAAAGAGGACAGAAATTCTTTGTTCCTTAGTTCCTTAAAACTCTCCATGCATAGAATCCTAACAAGATAACCTCAACTTGTTATTTAGTACAATTTCGAATCACACAGAGAATATTTTTTTCTTGACCCTTTAATTTTTTTAATATACAGAATATTTACCCAAAAAATATTCAACTTTTAAAAAAAAAGTTGATTACATGTTGAACTGAACTAAGTAGGAAAAAGACAAGCTTTAAACTCATTCTTAATTCTCATGTAATTATAAAATAAAGATCGATTCATGAGAGTAAAAGAGTTTGCTGCTTGATTTTGATAGTTAAAGACTATCCTTCTGAATTAATAGCTATGACTCAAATATTCCACGTTGAGGGGCCTTTCATGTTCATGTTCAAAGAAGGTTATTATCCACTGATCGCTCCTTTCCTTTTTTCATTAGCAAAAAAAAAAAAAAGATTCAGTGATCTCAAAGCGCAAATGACTTGTTAAGAAATACAATACCATCAATTACTAATCCTAAATAACAAATGATCAATCCCTAAATGAGTTGTAATCACATCATATCCAAAAATTTAGTATAATTTTTTGGAAAAGTTTTTAGGGATGCTGCAAAAGTCTAAAAATTATTATAAAAAAAGCACACTAGAATCACTTAATAAATATTATTAAAAAAATAATATATCAGTTTTGAAAATTTTTATCATAGTGTGAAATGCACATTAAAGTGGACAACTTTATTCTCGCCCTTTCCTTTTTTTTTTTGGTTCTTTTTATACCTTCCTGACCTCAAGGAGCCAAATTGCATTTAGCTTGATAGCATTGACAGCACAAGAAGACATCAATAATAATAATATACCAAATTCCATTTTTATAGCTATTATTCGAGTCAGCTTCTGAGAATGTCTGCGGTTTTTTTTTTGTCGTTTAGTTACCACTGCTGAATTTCTCTCTTAAATTCGGGTTGTCATGGTCACGCCTAAACAAGGATTCCACCCCCTATAGTCCCCGCGAACCCTTTTTCTGTCAAAGAAAAAACAGTATATGTGTATAACAACATAGGAGAAAACACTTACTAAAAATTGATAATATCCTAAACTTCATCATCAAGTTTGGCGTAAAAATCCATCCTACTCTCCAACCCTGTCCCACGGAAGAGGATTTCGTGCAACGTGGCACAGCGAAAGCACCAACAGGTTCTGCTATTTTGTCGGTACAAAATCATCTGGACCCCACCTACTCCGAGTGCATGTGCGCCACGTAAAGATAGAGGTCAGCACACGGCAGCAAAACTCAAACATCAGGCCCCGGCCCCAACTTACCCGACCTATGCTCCTTATTGGATTGAGCCACTTGGTAATCTGGACCAGTTATTGATGTGGGCAAATGGGTCATTAGTAAGAAAATATTCGGAGCTCATCAAACCCCACGTATGACGGTGTACTTATCGAAATACTATTAGTTTAAAATGCTTTACTAAATTATCATTCTATTTATAAAAAGTATATTAATTTCCTGAAAAAAGAACTATAACTTTAAAAATAAAAATAAAATTACATTATTTTTTAATAAAAAAACTTTGAAAATTATTCAATGCTGATATAAAAAAAGAAACTCATTATATTCCTGCTCAATAGGCCAGCCTACATATTATGGGTTGGGCAATTGCATCATTCAGCCCAAGCTAAGTTTCCAAAATCTCTCCTCCATCGACTGTAGTTGGAATTGTGTGCTCATCTCATCAATGGGCCTGTATCCGGACCAAATTGAAGATACATCAACATATATGTCTAATTCTATGCCGGTTAACTCTTTAAATAGAAATACAAAAAATGACTACTCTCTCTCTCTCTCTCTCTCTCTCTCTCTCATACACACACACACACACACACACAAGAAAAATAAATACATGGTTACAACCCACCGATGTTTACTTTGTTACATCTACTGCAAAACATTTACATGCACGCATGTGAAATTAAGAACCCAAGAAAACTAGGAGAGTAGGAAGTGAAGAAAATGAATAATACTACTTGAACATAAAAATCTGACCTAATTTATTGACATAATGATAAAATTTCATAAAAATCATTAGATTAATATCAAATTCAAATATTTGATAAAACCTACAATAAATCTAAAGGTCACAGTGAATTAAATCAACAAATGATATTAGTAAATTAAATTTCAATCGCATTGCTCAAAGAAAATATACCCAAATTTAAGACCATGAGGAAGAGATTTATGTTTGGCACGTGCTTTGACATCAAAAAATTCTTCATCTTTCGATTTTTGTCAAACCTAACTATACCATCCCCTGGTGGAGCTTTTAGCTTAACATAACCTTGGTTTTGGACACGGTGCGATCCCCTCCGGCACTTTTTTTTGTCCTCCGAAATTAGTCACAATGGTAGAACAATTGCTATGAATTCATCTGAGACCCAGAGTAAACAAGGGGATCCTCCACTAATACATGGTAGACAATCGACTATTGATGCAAAATTGAGGTACAACGTACGAAAAGGAATCTGAATCCATTTTCAAATCCTCCAATCCTAAGGACCCTTGTAGAAAGCAGTTCCACAGCTCCTTCCAGCCAACTTACACCGCAAGATCCACCTTCCATTACATAGATTTCAACCCTCCAATATAGCTCCTTCCAGTTCCAGCCAATTGTAAGTTAATGTGATACTTCATTCTACAATGAGCTACTCACTCCAAAAGCATCTGGCACTTCAATGATGAGTAAGAACAGGCACCAAGATAAGAAAATGCTAATAAATATCGTTTAGTTAAATAGCACAACACTATTCCATGATAGATGACCATTTCAAGCAAGACAAAATTTCTGTGTTAATTTTTAAGGAAAACCACCATTCATTGTGGAGAGCATTATATAAAGGCCAAGAACCACCCTGAAGAAATTCGGTGGCATACCATTAATGGTCCGTAGTAATTTCTATGCTAAAAAAAGTGAAAAAATATATCTCCCTAACTCTAATTTATATGAACCACAAACCTAATTTCAACAATAGTGTCTGGGAAATTTACAGTGATGCCCCTTATGGCATAAGACAAATGCAAGGGATATCCAAGTTTTTGACTTACACAGCACTCCCTTCTGATTTGGGTTTGTATTTCGTGGGGTACCCATTTGTTAGTCAAGTGCTCATTGACAAACAAAATTTAATGACATTGTCACACTTTTTTTTTTTTTTTTTTCTTTTCAACCATTTTGCTCGATAAAGTACAAAAAAAACCAACCTGCACCCACCCCCCCCCCCCCAAAAAAAAAAAAAAAACCAACGAATGCACCACTACTATGATCAAACACACATGCACCATTACAGCTACACACACACACACATTGAAATTGAGAGACGAGAGAAAACCACCATAATGACCACCTCTGAAATCATCATGATAGCCAAACCACTGATACAGAGAGGATCTGTAACCAATCTCTCTTCCTTTACCTTCAAGATCATGAGTGTATATGCAAGTGTAGGTATGTGTGTTTGTGTGGTGTCCACATGCATGTATAAGTGTCGGTGAGCGCGAATGTGAGACCGAGTGTACGAGAGAGGGAAGAAGATGACGATGAAGAGGGAAAGGAAGAATGTGTGTTTTTTTCAAGATAAGTCTCGTCCAAAAAAGGAATAGCGAATGTTTGCATATAAGGGTTGTTTGGATGCACGAATAGGGTAAGAGCAAAATTAGAAAGCACTGATCCCATTAGTTCCATTTGGGGACAAAAGCTGATGGGGTGTTAGAGTCCCTTCAAATTGTCAGAAACCATGTGGGCATCAGATTCTCAGAGTAAGTTTGCCATAGTCTCTATTACTAGTACCAAATACAGAGACATTGATAGCCCAGGTTCAAGCCATCTCGACACTCCCCTTATCTGTTATGTGAAAATCTAATACATAAAACATAATGCAGCACATACATTTTTAACCATGAATCACATATTGCCAAAAATGGAGTTTCACCACAACAATGAGTTCTCCATCGTAAATCCTGATAAAAAAAACACTCCACAATTTCAACTAAGTGAACATTCCAAATAAAAATGAACAAGAACAAAATTTATTAGTATGGATATTGCTTGGTGGACACACCATTTACCATTTATACAATGTTGAGACCAACATCTCACCAACTACATTAAAAAGAACCTTAAAATAAAGTAAAAGGTTAATGGTGAGAAATATTTTTAAAGAGAACCCCTTAACATCCAACACATTTGTTCTTCCACTATCACTACAATCAACACACCGAGATTAACTCTTCAATACAAAAACCAACCCTACTAATACGTTCACAACTAATTTAACAGAGTAATGCATCCCTTCACATACAATTGCTAAAAATTGAAGAGAGTCATGCAGATAATACAAGCATTAATAAAATTAAAAGAATTATAAGCTCACAAACAATCAATACAACCACACAACAAAAACAACGACATAGTGACAAAATCAATACAAATAACTGAAAATAGTGCAATCTTTTTACCTCTTACTTCTTAAGTATAGCCCAGCCCCAAACAATTGAGACATTTTTGGACCCTGCAACAGAAACCACAATTCCCACTTCACTTCCTTGTACCAAAAACTTCAATGTCATATCAGAGAAATTTCAGAAACAACAGAGAGAAAAATTAAAATGGAGACCACTTACTTGTTGCCATCACAAGTAGGGCAAAGACATGGATTTATAACCACAGGATCATACAATGGTGACCACTGTATTGTTGAATTCCCGTTGCATAGCTTGCATTTGTAATACCCTATTCCTTTACAAACGTCACATTTCATTCCCTTTTGCTGCACAAATCAAAACCCAAAAATCTCATCAAAGTTACATAAATATAACTCACAAACAAGCACATAAACCACTTTTCTGAAGAGGAACAAAAACCCTGTGCATATCCATCCATATGTCTAAATGCAAACATTTCACAAGCATTACACCCTTCCCCTTTAAAAGCCTAAAGGCCATTGCATTTGGCTGCACAAATCAATCCCCAAAAATCTCATCAAAATCAAATAAAGGGAAAAAAAAACATACATAAACACACACCCAGCCCTTTTCCTGAACAAGGCCCACAAGGCACTCCATTTTGTTGAACAGATTAAAACCCATAAATCTCATCAAAATTTCATAAAACAAAAGAAAAAATTCTCAAAGACATTTTCCTCAACAAACCCCACATGGCACTTCAGTTTGTTGCACGAATTAGAACCCATAATCTCAATAAAATAACACTTAAAACACACACGCACACAACAGTATACATGAACACAGACCCATGTTTTTTTTTATGTATTTACCTTTTTAACTAGGGCTGCATATTGAACAGCGGTAGAAGAAACAACAGAGACAGCAAAAATTCCTCCGAGGAGTACAGCAGCACCTTTTACAACCATGCGCATTAGCAGAGGAACACCACTGCTCCTAGACATTGTTACAGTGGGTTTTTACTGGTTGCAGCTATTGGGATTTCTGAACCTCACAATCAACGAAAAGTCTAGAGCTGAATAGTCTCTGCGTGGAGAGAGATATATCAGAATGGTTTGTTTCTAATGTTCTCATCATCATCGCTATCGATGTGCGGAATCATATTTATGACTAGCAATAACCAGTTGCTGAAAGTACTGTACAACATATAAAAAAATTAAAAAATCGTGCATTGATCGCATCAATAAAGAACTTAAAAAAATAAATCAACTTGTGCACACAAATTATAAATTCAGAATCATACCCGAAAATGCTAGACTAACCATCAAAACACAGTCCTACTCAAACGCAACTATTTACCAACACAACCAGGAGAACTTTCAACTTTATTGTTACATGCATGGTAATGAAGTAAATGATCGCCAATAATTAGGTATGTAAAAATTCTAAAGATTAGTGGTGAAACACGAGCAAATGAACGGGGCATGACTACACAATCGTAACATATTGCCTTAAAGACTATTTACTCTGAGCAATAAATAAAATTCCAGCCAAGTATTATTGTCAAAGGAATTAATTACATCCAAGTTAATATGAAAAATTATTAAGAAAAACTATTTAACATACAAAGAGAAATGATACAAAGTTAATATGCACAAAGCAGTGGACTCACATGCCAATAGTGGTCGTCGATGGTTAGCAGCTGGGTGATGGTAGAAGTACCCGCAACCAGGATCATGCTTTGAATCATACCTATGAAAAAAATTATCTTTACCAACCATTCATTATAACCTCTACAATCACGATTCCAAAAACAAATTTTAAAATCATTAATACCCAATTCAATAGAACCAAAACCAAGTAATTTCGCTGAACTCTAACCCCTGCTAATCACGTAAGTACAAAGATAGTCTTTCCCTCGAATCCCAGATCGTAAATTTGCAGGTAAGACCTTAAAAGTTGGGACAAACACACTCAAATAGATTAAATAACACAGCCACACTACCAATACTTAAAGTATACACATGCATAGATGTTGGATTGAGCTAGGTTGAGTGAGAGAGCAAACAATATTTCTCTCAGGAATTTAAACAAATACTTCACAGGCAGGGTAGGGCTGTTTGTATGTGTGTAGAAAGGGGTTTGGTGAATGTGTCTGTGTGTGGGTGTGGGTGTGGGTGTGGGTGTGTAGAGGGAGTGAGTGTCAGTACTGGTGTCTGTGCGTGTGCAGAGGGATGTGCCTATTGTGTGTGTGCGCGCATTGTAGGTGTGCTGTGCGTGTGGGTGGGTGTCTGTGTGCGCTGAATCTGGGATGGAGAGCGAGGAAGAGAGAAATGAAGAGTGAAGATAGAGAGAAGTATACCTGGTGTAAAGACAGATTTAAGCTGGCAGGTCGTTAGTCGTCGAATGGCTTCATCGTCGGCGGTCTGGGTAGAGTGAGAAGAGAGAAGAGAGAAGAGAGAGAGAGAGAAGCTGATTTTGTGGAGATCCGAGTGGATGACAGCAGTGGGGACGGGATTTCTTTAGGTTTGGGCGGAAAAATAATTTTGGATAATTAGATTCGGACCTCCCAATATTTCAAACGTTATATACACATCTCTTAAAATTTGTATGTTCATGCTGTCAATATTTATTATTATATCCGTTAATAAATTATTTTCAGATCCCTTAAAATTTATAAGTGTATAATACTTAAATCTCTTAAATTTAAAATATTATATTTAGATAAAAAATATTTAACTAAATATAAAATATAAAATATTTTAAATTTTACAACCAAAATTCATTTTCTTTTATGACATTTATTGAAATAAAATCAAAAATAAAAATCTAATTTTTTTTCTTACAAAATTATAATTAGTATATAATTATACTATCTATTGGACCAAATTAAATTACCAAATTATTCCAATTAAAGTAGAAAATATTGTGTCCATTACAGTTTGACCAATTGTTTGATTTTTTAATTTTCTTCCAATAGAAAATATAATTGTATACTAATTATGATTTTTTTAAGAAAAATTAGATTTTGATTTTTGATTTTATTTCAATAAATAATACAATAGAACATGAATTTTATTTATAAAATTTAAAATATTTGATATTCTATATTTGATTGAAATATTTTTGCTCTAAGTATAACATTTTAAATTATTATACGTTTACAAACTTTAGGAGATATAGGTGTAATTTACCAACAGAGATATTGACGACAGATGTCTAAGTGACAAATTTCAAGAAGACTGTGTCTAATATTTTAAATCCCAAGAAGTTTGCGTGTAATATTTTCAATGCTAGGGAGTTTGAATGATTAATCTTCCAATAATTTTTGGGAATGAATTTTGGAGTATTCAATAGACTTGGATAAAAACTAAATTTATCTAAACTGTTTCTAACTAGGTTAAGTTGAAAAATTCAATGAGTCATGTTTTATTATTATGGATTATGAATGTGTCTAACTCGTACATGTTGTACTTTATTCCAATTTATATTTATTTATTTATAACTAATAATAATTTTGTGCCTGAAGTTATTCTATAATATCAAAAAATAAATATTTATTTTACAATTTTTATATTTTTAATACATAATTTATGATTAAAATAAATAAAGAGAAAAATAAGAAAAAGCTAGTGAAGAGAGAAAATAGAGATAAATGTGGATAAGCGAAGTTGTCTGATATTGAGAAGTGTGTTGGTTGCATTGATTTTTTGAGTGAGAAAAAAATTTAAAATAAATTTTATAACAATGGGTCAAACTAGATAAAAATTAAATGAATTTTAACAATTATTTGACTTTTATAAGTTAAAAATTTAATTTTTTAACTATAACATTAGATAGATAGATTGTGTATAATTGGATATATGTTGTGTCGGATTCTTAATTTCTTATTATGTATGAATCATGTAAAAAAAAATTGTATCATATTTAGTTAAATTTATATTAATTTATTTATTTGACGAATCTAACTAATTTATTTGTTTACCAGTCAATCCTTTTAAAATTCAACTCAAACTTGTTAATTTCTTATTAATTTCATGACAAATTTACAAATTTAGAATTATCATATTTATTACTCACATTAATCAAACGCTGCATTCTAGTTGTTTTATCGTGAGTTTGTGCTGCATTCTAGTTGTTTTATCATGATTTTGAAGTTGTGAAGCTAACTTATATCCTTTTTATAAATTCTACATAATTTATAAATTCTTTATCAATCCAACCTTATAATTTTTATCCTTTGATTAATTTCCCAATATTCCCCACCTTATTTGCTTAAATTTCTGTTGAATTTCCATTGATCGAATTTGTTCAATTTTTCATAAAATTTTTAACATAATACCGAAGAAACTTTTTTTCAAGGAAAAACTCCATTTTTTTCCCGAAGAAGAATCACAATATTATTTGCCAATTTTTCTATTTATTTCCTAATTTCAACAACATTGGCTTAAACGGTTAGGATCAAACTGTCGAATCGTTATTTGAATTAGAAATTGTGATTCACACATTCTATTATTATTCAATTTTCAGTTCGAATTTGGCTTAAAATTATTAGTCGAAATTCTTATATTTCAAATTCATTATCTAGTGGTATAGGATAAGCAGAAAATAAGTGAATGATGCTAATCTTTAACAATATTTGTGGTTTTGCCGTTTGTGGTCATTGCCCATATGGAAAACCCCCTTATGCATATATATTATATTCATCTTGTTTCAAATGGAAATAATTCATCAAGTGCTTCTAAAGTTAATGATGTTATTAAAGCATTTCATCTTTAAAATAGTAGTTTGATGCACAAGATTTATCTTATCATACAGAGTTCAGAAGATCAAATTTACGTAACTTTATCGCGTATAAAATGACGCTTTCTATGACTCACAAGTCACATCCGTAACATCGATATAACAATTATTCAATTTTACCATGATATTGTAAGTTGTAAATAGTTTTATGCATGATCAAGAACCAACAATTGTTCTGTCTAAAGTCTAAACTACAAGAAGTTGGAGGCACCAAATGAGACATACTACTTCCCATTGATATTCTTACTGGAACAATAATGATCACTTTCTCAAGACTGAATGATTTTCACCAGTAGTCCATGCATGAACAAGAACCATCTTTGAAATGGTGAAAACGATTTCGATCCCTAGCAACAATCTCCCTGCCGAATATCTTTGATATCAACTTGGTGGCCGAGTGACAATTCCCACAGACACGAAGATTCTTCACAATCCTTATCGTTGTCCCGGGCTTTGTACTGATCAACCCGAAAGCAATGGCCAACTTCTCACTATGCTGACACAAGATACCTTCCTTCCCCTCCTCATCAATGTCATAAAACACCTCAGATGTATCCGGGACATGGCCAAAAGCCTCCAAAAGCCTGTCTATTTCATTCAACATCTTGTATATTTCTACACTCTGTGGATGTGTTTTGTCACTGACAAGAAACTCATGGACAACACTGTCTACCTCAATGGAGGTACTACCCGGAACCTTAATTATTCGTTTGTCATTCAACATTGTTCTTATAGTTGCTACATCATCCCACCTACCAGCCCCTGCGTAGATGTTTGATAAAAGGACATAAGGTCCAGCATTTTCGGGCTCCAATTCGAAGAGTTGCTTGGAAACATATTCAGCTAACTCCACATTTCCATGGATTCTGCAAGCCCCAAGTAGAGACCCCCATATGGCACCATCTGGCTTGATATCCATATTCTTAATCAGGGCTTGTGCTTCATCAAACCGCCCTGCTCGGGCTAGAAGATCAATCATGCATCCATAGTGCTGCAATTTTGGATAGACATTGTAGTCTTTGGTCATGGAACTGAAATATTTCCGGCCAAGATCAACCAAACCAGCATGGCTACAAGCTGATAAAACACAAACAAAAGTAATTTCATCTGGTTTAACTCCATCTACGACCATTTTGGAGAAAAGCTCTAGCACTCTATCTGCACGCCCATGCATTGCTAGACCTGCCATCATTGCATTCCAAGAAGATGAAGTTTTAGGATTCATACCCTCAAAGACTTGTTCTGCTGCATGTAAGTCACCACATTTGGTATACATGCCAATGAGACTAGTCCAAAGAGAGGTGTTGGCTAAATTATGAAAGTTCTTGCCTATATAAGCATGAATCCATTTGCCAAGGTCAAGAGCACCTAAGTGAGCACAAGATGGAAGAATATTTAGGAAAGTGACATCATTTGGCTCATGGTTTGATTGCTGCATTTGCCGGAAAAGGGCCAAGGCCTCTTTGTAGCAGCTCATATGCGTATAACCTCCAATCATAACATTCCATGAGATCATATCTTTGCTTTCTATGCCATCAAACAAACCACGGGCTGTGTCGAGGTCACCACACTTGGAATACATATCAATAAGTGCATTAACAAGCCGAAGATTAGAACAAATTCCATGGTCTTCAATCCAAGACCGAACCCAATTCCCCAATTCAAGAGAACCCGAATGAGCACAAGCAGAGAGAACACTTAACAAGGTGCTCTCATCAGGTTTTACTTTTGTTCTTCGCATCTCCTGAAAGAAAACCAATGCCTCTTCGAATCGGCCACTTTGGGTATAACCCGCAATCATAGCATTCCAGGACACCACATCTCTATGAGGAATTTCATCAAAAAGGAGGCGAGCATCGTCTAAACTGCCTGCTGAAATGTAACCCGTGATCAAGGCCGTAAAAGACACTGCGTCTCTAAAAGAACTTTTATCAAACACCAATCTAGCATTATCCATTTCTCCATTTTGGGCATACATATTTATTAGCGAAGTGTGTACATACACATCACTTTCAAGTCCAAGCTTCAAAACATGTCCATGAACTTGTTTCCCTTCATGGGTCATCCCTAATTTCGCGCAAGACTTCAAAACAAAAGGAAAAGTATAAGAATTTGGCTTAATACCCAGTGAAAGCATCTTAACATAAAATTCTATGGCAACAATAGGCAACGAGCTCAATGAGTATCCTCGAATTATCGTGTTCCATATAATTGGATTGGGTTCTTCAATGGTATTAAAGAGTAAGAGAGCATATGAGAGGTCACCACTAGGGTTAATGGCACAAAAATCTACGAGTTTGCTTAGAGCAAATTGGGTGTTGTGGAGGCCAGTCTTGATGATTTGAGACTGGACTTGTTTGAGGTTTTCGATGTTTTTGCATTTGGAGAGAAGGGTTAGAGATGGGTGGTTTTGGAGGAGGTTGTATGGAGGATCGGTAGTGGGGAGGATGTGGAGAGTGGTGGATGTAGTGACAAGTGAAGATGAAGAGAATGCCATGTTTGGTGAAATTGTTTGAAAAGAGATACAAAAGGGGAGCTAGAGTTTGAAATATGGTTGGTAGTTACTCGTTAGTCAACAGTTTCACCCGCCAAAAATATCTCTAAAAGATTAAGCAGTAAATTTTTTTGGGTTAGTCATAACCATGGTGTACCATTAAGTTATATAGTTGTCTTTTTTTTTTTGTGAAAGTTATATACTTGTCCAATGTCTACCTGCACATGGGCAAAAATTTAGCTTTAGAGGAAGGAGGCAAACGAAGAACAAGGAAGGCATTCACAAAACTCCCGTATTGCATGGTCTGAGGAAGGTTAAGTGTATGTAACTTTTTTATTTTTAAAATTTTTGGAGAGCCAATATATACGATGTGAAAGTATCTGTACCTAATAATTTATATAATAAAGTAGCTTATAATTCAAAATCAAAAAATAAATAAAATAATTTTTACTATTTATAATCGAGGTTGCTTTAAATTTTGTTTTAAAGTTAATCTAATGACTAATATTAATATCGAAATTTAATAAAAAAAATAGGCCACAAAAATGTGTTTAGAGTGAGTTTTTAAAAATTATTTCTCATAAATACATTAAAAAAAATAGTATTTAAAACCACCTCATCATTACCTCTACCCCACACCCCCCTATTACCACCGTCATCGCCGCCACCACCACCGCCATTGCCATTGTTGCCACCCGTTGCCGTCACCACTACCACCACACCATTTCCACCACCACCACCATCGCCACTACCACCACCACTGCTACTGTGACCCCCACCGCCATCACCACTGCCACCCCCCTACTGTTATCACCACCGCCATCACCACTGCCACCCCCACTGTTATCACCACCGCCACCATTCCCACCACCACCACCTCCACCGTCACCGCCATCACCACCGTCGTCGTTGCCCCCATTGCCACCACCACCATCGTCGACGCCGCCACCACGGTCATTGTCACTCACCATAACCATCATTGTCTCTTACCACCACCACTACCGCCCACCACCTCTCATACCTACTACAAACCGAGACTTAAATTCTTTTATCTCTTATCTATATTTGTAATTTTATTTTATATATGAATACAAATATGTTTATTGTTTATCATTTTTATTATTTTGTGTCTTTAGGCACATGCAATAACTAATCTATATAATAAAGTAACTTACAATTCAAATCTCAAAAGATAAATAAAATGACTTTTGCTATTCGCGGTTGAGGTCATTTTAAATTTTACTTTAAAATTAATCTAACGGCTAATATTAACACCCTAAATTTAATAGAAAAAATAAGCCCCTAATGGTGTATTTAGAGTGACTTTTTAAAAATATTTTTAGAAATTATTTTTCATAAATACTTACAAAAAAAAAATAGTGTTTGAAACCGCTTCGCCACCACCACCATTACTGCCGCCATCGTCACTGCCATTACTACCACTCCACCCCCACCATCGCTGCCGCTACTGCCACCACCACTGCCGCCACCATCTCTGCCGCCACCATAACCATCGCCACCACCACCGCCACCGTCATCGCCGTCGCACCATCACCACCTCCATCACCATTGTCGCCACCACCCCCTTTGCTACCACCCCCTCACCATCGCCACCTCCACTTCCAATCCCACCCCCACCACTACTACGGTCATTGCCACCTACTATAACCATCACCGTCTCCTATCACCATCTTCGCCGTCACTGTCACTATCGCCGCACCCACCACCACCTCTATCACCACCACCACCACCACCACACTGTCGCCACCACCACCACCACCACCACCATTGCCACCTCCACCCCCCACTACCACCATTATGGTCATTGCCACCCACCACAACCATCACCGTCTCCTACCACTACCACTGTCGCTCACCACCTCTCACCCCCACTACAAATCAAAACTTAAATTCTTTTTATCTCTTCTTTATGTTTGTGATTTAATTTTGGATATAAATACAAATATATTTATTGTTTAATATTTTTTATTATTCTGTAGTTTCAGGCACAGACAATAACTAGTAGAGAAAACAAAATTCTAACCTCTTAGAAGGTTTGGAAAAGCCTTGAGGGTCAAGAATGTTCATAGCTAATAACAATACACGATAAGGGGGACGTTTGCAATCTCTTGAGGATAGATCACCCTCGCCTCCCTCCTCCTCGATCCATGTACATTGATTGATTCATGATTATCAATTTGATGAGCATAGATGGTTTGGTTGGTACTCAGGACCACAAATGCTTTCATTCTAAAACGTTTTGATTCTGTGGGTTTCATGTGCCAGCAGACCCTGCTGATTGATGAGTTACATGTGCACTTGTGGGTGCGCAAATAGACACAAAAGCTTCATGCCCAACTGAAGTTTTAGTTGTCCCAAAGAGATGGGACCATCTGTGTTGTGTTGATGCAACAGAATACTCATTAATCAAGATAGTGGGTTGGATTTGTTTTTTATGCGAAAATTTGCCTGGTACCATCACTTCAAATCACCTCAATTTGCTACATTAGATGAGATCGTATGGTAAATTCAGGAAAAATACGATCAAGTCTCTGCTTTGACATAGAAAGGGTCAAAGAAAAAAAAAAGAAATCCTTTGATTTAATAAGGATAGAATAAATTTCCTCAAGCGCTAACAATTTCTCAAGGTATAATAGATAAGTAGGAGAGTTGTATCAGGTGGAGAGAACTGCTACAGGGTAGTAAACTGTCATAGTGGCACTGATATCAAAGCAGACCCCAACCTAAAAACATTCTGTGCCTAAAAAATTTGGAAATATCTAACTTGGTGCCATTCAATACATGGCTAAGGTACTGGAATCAATAGTAGTTCCATAATCGATCATCTGCTAGTGCAATTGGTGCTAGGCCTAGGTGAATCGCTCCTGAAAGAAAGGCAGTGTGAGAAAATTCAATCAATTGGCGTGCTACTTCCCATGAGAAGCTTGAAGAATATTTCTAAAGAGATACCATAAAGGCTAGGACAATTGAGGATTGAGGTTTCATGTATCTCTGTGACATCCCTAGCATTGTTGAAACTCGGGCTACGAGATTGGCTGCACTGTCACATAGAATCAGCATGAAAATTAACATTTCCCTTTTGAGGGTGTCCACATAATGTGGTCATTTTTTCATCAGAAAAAAGGATAGCAATCAATGAAGACACTCAAACGAACCTACCAACACCAATCCTCTCAGTTGCATCAATTCTTAGAGCTGTTAACAAAGCCTCTCATTAGTGGGCACAATGGTTCTTCCTTTCCAATCATTGTCCGGTAGCTAGAGAAACAAACAAAGAGAATGAGATTATGCATTTCGCATTTATGTTATGACAGAAACATTCCTCCAGAAGCTCACTATACAAAAAGTAGAGCCTATTTTTGGTTTATCTTAGTAGCCAAATGGAAAACCTAATAATAAGTTTCAAGATACTGTTCTAATAGACAGGGCAGTTAGCAGCATAAACAGGTATTTAGAATGTAAAAGATGCGAGTATGAAAACCCGTAATTACATTGTAACAAATATGACAGTATACAATTGCCAAAACAAAATCCAATTCCCTAATTGCACGTTTTTCAACAAAAAGTTTTGTCTTGATTAAGAAAAAGGAATTTACAAGTCATTTTGATAATATCAATGAAGGTTGTGATAGGAAAAAAAAAATGTCAAACAAGTGGGCTAAAAAGGTTCTTCAAGGCATCTGGATGAAGAGTGTATCAAATCATAATCAAAACCATGATTACAATTTAACACTTGCTAAAAATGCAAATTGACAAAGCAGAGAGGGAATATTCAAATTACAGATGGCAATGGCTTTTTCATCGCCGTTAGAATGTGGATTCTTCAATTATTATTGAGATGAATTGGCCCCCTTTTGAGAATGGTCACAGATATAGAATAAAGAATGGAACTTTGTCTAAGGTTTAAATTTTGGCATATCCATTCTTTCTTGTTAGAATTGATGATTAGGATTCCTCCTTATCAAATCCTAGCCGACCCGCCAGCACTTGTGCTTTCATGGAACCATATACGTTTACCATGTCAGCGATGTAGGCCTGCCACCATGATCAAAAGGATTTTTCATGGCACATGAGTAGGTCCTTGGCTTAAGCATATTCTTGTGGTCAGAGCTTCATTGACCTCCTCTGCCCATTGGGGCTACACCTACAATGGATATTTGACTAAAAATTCCTTTAGTTTCTGATTTTTAACTCTAAAGGATGCTTTACACTAAAAGTTAGTTGGACATAAAAATTAGACATTTCTAATCGAACTTCTCTACTAGAATTATCACATATAGAATACTTCTCTTATTTTATTTGACATGTTAAAGAATTTTCCTTTTCAGCTTTCTAGAATGCAATACATCCAACAAATTGAATTCAAACCTTATTAGAATCTTTGAAAAAGCCAGTGCATATGGTAAGCACAATGCACTGTAATTCTAAATGGATAGTGATTATCTAAGCATTTCCCCATATATATGCCCATCATAAAGAATGTCTCCTATTTATCCTGGAAAAAGTATAATATTTTCCCCAATTAAAATGATATTATTATACTGCAACTTTTTGGTCCAAGGGAACCTAAAGCTAATTTCTACCTTCATGATAAACAACCTACCACGCTATTGATCCATGGTGTGGATAGAGACAATCTTTTAATAGAAAATACTTTCATTGGCAATTTCTTTAAATTCAATTAAAGGCGGTTCTGGTCATACCTGTTGGATCTCTTGGGACCTGAGTCTGCAATGTAGAATATCATGCAGGTTTACATGCAAGACCTTTAGGGACAAAGTAACCAAATAGCTGGTCTTGTTGCAGTACATGTATATACAAATATGAGGCGCAAAAGAATGCCACTGGATATGAATCTTCAAATGGCTTTTGAATTATTGGAGAAAAAGAATCGAAACAAAGAAGAATGACATTTGTCAATGGATGCCCATTAAGAGGAATCGATTCCTACATGGAAAATTTCTCCAGCTCTTTTGCGTATAACCTGTCCCATGTGCACCGGAACTGTATAAGCCTACTGATCAGGAAGGTGTATATGCAGGTTACATGGAACCCATTCACAAACGTGACGTATGCACTTATGCATCGATAAAAGTAGGAGATGGATGTTCCCACCTTTCAAATAACAGCTTCCCCTCATAAAGCCTAGCGGGAATGGATATAGGAAAGAGAATAATATTTGGAGGCCTTTTTATTGCAATAATGCATGAAAAATCCTATAAAGAGGTCCATAATAGGATTTTTGTTGGGAAATAGATGGTTCTATGCATGCACTTACCAGTTTACTTCTTTTAGCAGCCTTCCCTGCCCACTCCTCACATCCCTAAAAGGGCAGGTAAATTTTTACTTTAGGAATCCCACATTAAGGAAAACCATTTGAAGCTCAAATGAATTGAAAAGGAATATTTTGGGCCCCGCTGGTGAGGCCTTGCCAAGTATATAAACCATACCAAAACCCATTCATCAAAATCACCAACTCATTTACAATATCTTCTACTACAACTGATACATTCATTCTTTCAATCACAAATTTTAGTGAGGTGTGGCCCTTTCATTGATTTTTTTTTTTCAGCATTTTAGATCATTTAACAAGTGTGGATATAAAAATTTCCTCCAGCCTGTCCACTTCTTTCACTAAACCTACAGTTCTTATTGCACCCCATTGTTATCGTTGTGTGTTCCAAAAGCTGTTACTGCTATTTTCGAAAAACCTTGAGTCAAGAATATCAGTTTATAGATTAATGTGTTTGTCGAATGTTTCAATGGGTAAGGTGTTGTTCATGTGTCAAAAGTTCAGTTTAGCATACAGGCTTACTGCAACTACTAGCAACATAGAAGATGAGACTCTCCTAGGTGTTAGTAGTATTGTAGAAGATGCATAATGATAGACTCTTTATGCTGTTATTCACTTATGACTCTTACACATTCTCATATACCTAGTTTGATAGAAAATGCAATGTGATAGCTTGGTTTCTGTTTTTTATTTTACCTTCCTGTTTTCAGATATTGAGGCAGAAAAATGAGCAGAGAAGGAGACTGGATGTGCGGTTCATGCCAACACTTGAACTTCAAAAAGCGGGATTCGTGCCAAAAGTGTGGCTACCCCAGGTATGGTGGGACTGATGTGTCATCATACGGGATAAAACAAACAGAAGTCTTGGCTGGGGACTGGTACTGCACTTCCATGAACTGTGGAGCACACAATTATGCCAGCAGGACAAGCTGCTATAGGTGTGCTACACCAAAAGATGGTTATGCAGCATATGGGAGTGGCATGATGGGATCGGTAGGTTATGTATCTGACACCACTGTCCCACCTGGTTGGAAAACTGGTGACTGGATATGCAGCAGGTTAGTTCACATTTTCTTCTAGTTTGAACTGATGAAACCTCTTTTTTCTGATGATACTGAGTAGAGAAGAAGTAAGGTAAAACATGCTAGACTCATAACTTTTGATAAGTGAAACCGGATTCAAATGAAATGGTTTTCCAAGATTTAGCCTACATTAGGGTACCGCTGGTTAGCAATGACAACTACTATGCTGATAATAGTACTGTTGTGGGTGTCTTGTGTTCTTCTCCAAGTAAGATTCAAATTTGGAAACCTGTTTTCCTTAGGGATTTGGAGACATGTCTTGTTTTACACTAACTCAAAAACTGATTTGGAAACAAGATCTGTATGGGGATGTATAAAACTAAATCTATTAGGAAACGGGGTAATTGGGTCAATAAATAGATTGTCGACCACTTAGTTTCTCTTGGAGATTTTGGTCCTCAGCTTTGAGCATCCAATTCTAGATCCATTCCCTTGGTTAGAGAACTTTGTCTAATCTCTTTCATAAATAGTGGAACTTTCCCTCTGCACTTCGTCCCTGGACATTGGCTTTTGAGCCGAACCAGGTATATTTGTGTGTTCTGCATTTTTCTGTATCGTTCTGTTTATTATTTGTAGCCTTGTTCATAACATACACTGTCGTTAATTTCCTGTGGGTTACTGATCTAATATGAGTTCATTTGAAATTTTGCCAGACTAGGATGTGGTGTACACAACTATGCCTGTAGGATGGAATGTTTCAAATGCAAGACACCTAGGGATTTTGGTAAGCAAATCGATGAAATCATTGTAGTGTATTTATATTTTATGTGTGATAACACTTTTTTTCGACAATTTCCTAAGACATTGATTCATGTTACTTTTAGGAGGAGCAGTCTGAGGAAGGTGGATTAAGAGAGAGAATCAAACTTAATTCCAATTTTTCTGCAGTTCTAAATTCTAACCCTCCTAAAACACATTTTCATTTTTCTGTCTGTCCTTTTTACTTTCTCTTTTCTTTCCTCATCAGCATAAAAAGCTCTTGATTTATGGTTGATTACCCATTTTCATTAGCATTGACCTGTATTTGCCCAAGTAAGGCTTTCGAACTTTTTATTGTATGCTGCCTGGTTTCTTGATTACATTAAATTAATGAAATCCCTTCAGTTTTTCAATACGTTCTCTCTATCTCTCTGAATTGGTGGAGCTTCTATAATTCAATACTGTGGTGGTCCAAAGGATGTTTGGTGGTGGTTTCTGCTAGCATAACTGTCAACATTAAAGGCATGTCCACGGACGCTGTTAAAGCATAATATTCAAACAATGCAATAAAAGAACAGCAAAAATATTGCATTGTTTGAATATTATGATTAGTCCATTTCAGAAGATGGAACTGTCTATATTTTGTGTTGATGCAAGAGAACACAAATAAATCAAGATGGACAATAGTTTGGTTTGATTTTGATTCCCAAACTTGCCCTGCATCATCAATTCAAATCACTTCAATTTACATTGGATGACATATTCTGTCCAAGTTGGAAAAATGAGTAAAACTTTCACTCGGTCAACTGCATGGGGAAGAACTAAATCCGCATCAAATGCTAATGATTCTCAACGTGTAATGGATAAGTAGGAAACTCATATCAGGCAGACAGAACCAGAACATGGTAAGTGGTGACCGATCAGAATGCCCACCAAGAGCATTTTGTGTCCTACAATTTGGAGTCATTGACTTTAGTGCAATATATTGCAGGGGCTTAAAATCATTTCTAATTCATTCAACTGCAAGTACAGTAGGTGCTACAATTAGACAAATAGCACCAGAAAGAAATGCCGTATTGGAAAATTGTATAACTAATTAGGGCGCTGCTCGTCTGATGCCTCCCACAAGAAGCTAGGAAAACTTGTTTCGAGAGATTCCATAAAGGCAACATCAATCGAGGGTAGTGATTTCTTGTCTGGCTGTGACATACCTAGTATTGCTGAAACTCTGGCTACGAGATTGGCTGCACCGTTGCACAGAAGCAGCATAATAATTTACTTGGCTTTTTGGAGTGTGTGCACATAATGTGATCATTTTTTTGTGCCAACCATTGAGGGCACTCAAAAGAGCCTACCAAAACCATTCCTCTCAGTTGCATGGATTCTAAGAACTGCTAACAATGCCCCTCGATAGTGAGCACAATGGTTCTGCCTTTCCCATCAACGTTCTGGATTCATTCATAACGTTTCTGCTTCTGCATTGCTCTTCATGTTTCAGATTTTATCAAGATGTAAGTTAGCAGAAAGATAGCTGGTAAGAGAAACTTCAAAGAGGATGTAACTATGCATTTCCAATCTATGCTATCCTGCCTGCAGAAGCGATCAATACAAAAAAGAGTCTGTTTTTGGTTTTGAGCAAATATATATATATAATTCGTCTCATCAAGCTTTTGAACAATTCTTTGCGTGGGACATGGGAGGAAAAATTTGCTTCCTCGGCCACAGAATGAAAATTGTAAAATCTGTAGTACTAGTTGATTTTCTTCTCCCCTGTACCGTTTTAGCCAAATGGAGCATTAATACAAGACAATAATCAGAAGTTTAAAAAACTGTTCCAGTATATCAGTTAGCAGCATAAACCTATACTCAGAATCTAGAACGGGTGAAAATGATGATCCATAATGCCATTGTAACCCATGTAACACTATTCTACTGTCAAAACACAATCCAATTCTTTTAATGGGGCATTTTGAAACAAAAACTTTTGCATTGATGAAGGAAAAAGGCATTTACAAGTCTTTTTCTCGGTCTCATTTTTAGGATAACATCAATGAAAGGGTGTGATAGCAGAAAAAAAAGGGTCAACCAAGTGGGCTAAAATGGTTCTTCAAGGCATCTGGATGAAAAGTGCAAGAGAAAAAAACTGTCAACCAAGGGGCTAAAAAGGTTCTTCAAGGCATCTGTATGAAAGGTGCATCAAATCATTGTCAAAACCATGATTATCATCTAACACTAACCTAAAATATAAATTTGCATAGTGTTAAGGGAATATTCAAAAGACAAATAGCCATGGCTTTTCCACCGTTAGATGTGGACTCCTCAAGTATTATTGAGATAAATTGGTCCCATTTTGAGAATGGTTTCAAATATAGAATAAAGACCGAAGCTTTGTCCAAGGGTATGTTTGTTTAGCAGAAGAATGGTAGAAAATATTAGAAGGAAAATTTTTTCAAAATTTTTATGTCATTGGTTAGTATGAAATGGATTTTTAAAATTTTTATATGTTTGGTTAGTATGAAATGGAAAATACTGAAAAAAATAATTTTTTTTCATACTTGAATTTTTTCACAATTAACCAACTTTTTTTCTTGTAAAAAACACAAGAAAATTCGAGAAATTTGTGACTTATAACTAACTTCCTATTTCGTCCTTATTTTTTTA
Source organism: Ilex paraguariensis (assembly GCA_963454935.2). Taxonomy (NCBI): domain Eukaryota; kingdom Viridiplantae; phylum Streptophyta; class Magnoliopsida; order Aquifoliales; family Aquifoliaceae; genus Ilex; species Ilex paraguariensis. Next base: position 174,443 of record CAUOFW020000270.1, read on the forward strand.
AAAATATTTATTGTTTATTAATTTTAAAAAATATTAATATGGATTTGATTAACCATATAATTTAGTTCAAAGACCTTCGTGCTGATATGGTGCTTGTCTTAGAATTAAGTTATGAATCACTTTTTTATTTTTATTTTTTTGACTTTCAATGATAATATCGATTTAATATAATTAAGAATAATTTAGACAATTAGAAAAATTTTCTTGTAATTTTTTTTTAAATAATAAAATAATTTTTTTTTAAAACTTTATTACAAGTTTTTCATCTTAACCAAATACATATAAGAAAAACATATTTTTTATCATTTTCTTTTCTTTCACTTTCTTTTCTGTCATTTTCACTTTTTATCGTTCTTTCCTTCCTAATCAAACGGACCAAAGGCTTTAAATTTGGCATATTCATTCTGCCTGGTTAAATTGATGATTAGGATTCCTCCTTACCGAATCCTAGCTTGACACGCCATCATCTGTGCTGACATGGAAGCATATATGTTTGCCATGTCAGCAATTGGGGGCCTGACATCCATGTCAAAAGGACTTCTCATGGCTAGGTTCTTTGCTTAAGCATATTCTTGGGGTCAACAGTTCCATTTCCATCCTCTGCCCACAGGTGAGGTAGGGCTACACTACAAGGGATACCTGACTACAAGGGATACCAAACCACATGTATCTAATCGAAGTAAGATTCTGATCAAACTAGGTTGCAGGGTGTACTTTATATAAAACACTTTTATTCCCTTATTTGACAAGTGAAATTTTTTTTTCTTTTTTATATAAAGTTGTTTAGAGAGTTCTATTTACCCGCTTCTTTTTGCATGGTGCTCCTTATTTTAATCCTATCAGCCCATGAGAACTATGTACTATGCATAAAGTGATCACTAAGCATTGTGATTGAGGCATTCAAGGAAAAGTACATATGTGCAGAAATATGGGACAGTAACATTAAAGACCTCAAGTTTGAATGAATACAGTATTTTGTTTATCTTTCAGACCGGTTCAAGCATAGTTCATCTCCTAAATTGGCTTCAGTTTAGCCACATTCTTTGTTTTCCATTCTAATCAATAATTTATATTATAATGTCAAATTTGATTGCATTACTGGTTGATTTGTTCTCCCGAAGGCGTAATTTGCATAAAACCCTGACTCTGTAATTTTTATTTCAATGTTAAATCATGGAGTTCTCAAAATCTGAAGGCAGAGTGCATAACATCCAAGTAATTGAATTCAAACCTAACAAGAATCTTTGAAAAAAGCCAGTGCCTTAAGCAATAACCGTATTTATGTAGCAGATGATAAAGACCATTTGCTGTAATCCTAAACTATTGATTATCTAATGCATTACCACATATATATACCACCACTCATAAAAAGTGTATTCTATTTATCCTAGTCTATGAGTCTGACATGTAGAAAATCATGTTTACACAAATTCATCACACAAATAACATGTGACGAATTATTGCAGAAAAAGAATGCCACTGGATATGAATCCTCTTATGACTTTTGAATTATTGCAGAAAAATAATCGAAACAAAGAAGAATGGAATTTGTCAATGGATGTCCATTAAGAGGAATCGATTCCTCATGGAAAAATTCTCTGGTTCTTTTGGCTTCAAGCCTAACCCATATGCATCGGACCTGCATAAGCCTGTTGATAAGGAAGATATGTATGCAAGTTAGAAGGAACCCATGCACACCTGTGACGTATGCATTTATGCATCCATGTCAACCCCCAGCGATTGGTAAAAGTAGGAGATGGATGTGCCCACCTTTCAAATAGCAGCTTCCCCTCGTAAAGCCTAACTGGAAAAGGATATAGGAAAGAGAATAATATGCCTTTTTATTGCAATAATGCATGAAGAATCCTATAAAGACGTCCGTAATAGGATTTTTGTTGGGAAATATGTTTCTATGCATGCACTTACCAATTTACTTCTTTTAGCAGCCATCTCTGCTCACTCGGTCACTCCTCACGTCCCTAAAAGAAGGCAGAGAGATTTTTATTTTTGGAATCCCGGCAGAAAACCATCTGAAGCTCAAATAACATGAAAAGGAACATTTAGGACCCCACTGATGATGCCTTGCCAAGTATATAAATCATCCCAACCTCTTGATCAAAGTCACCAACTCATTTGCAATTTCTTCTACTATTAGTGGTACATTCTTTCTTTCAATCCAATATTTTTTTTAGGTGAAGCCCTTTCGTCGCTGTTTTTTGGCATTTTATATCATTTAACAAGTTGGGATAAAAAATTTCCTCCAACATGTCCACTTTTTTTACTAAACCTACAGTTCTTATTGCACCCAATTGTTACAGAATATGGTCTCGTGTTCCAAAAGCTGTTACTGCTATTTTTGAAAAACCTCAAGTCAATAACATCAGTTAATAGACTCACGTGTTGGTTTAATTCTTCAATGGGCCAAGGTGTTGTTCATGTGTCAAAAGTTCAGATTAGCACACTATCATGATTATCTAATTCACAGACAGGCTTACAGCAGTCGCTAGCAACATAGAAGAGACTTTCCTAGTTGTTAGTAGTATTGTAGGGGATGCATAATGATAGACTCTTTATGCTGTTATTCACTTTTGACTCTTACACATTCATATATACCTAGTTTGATATAAAATGCAATGTGATAACTTGGTTTCTGATTTTTTTTACCTTCCTGCTTTCAGATATTGAGGCAGCAAAATGAGCAAAGAAGGAGACTGGATGTGCGGTTCATGCCAACACTTGAACTTCAAAAAGCTGGATTCGTGCCAAAGGTGTAGCTACCCCAGGTATGGCGGGACTGATGTGTCATCATACGGGATAAATCAAACAGAAGTCTTGGCCGGGGACTGGTACTGCACTGTTGTGAACTGTGGAGCACACAATTATGCCAATAGGACAAGCCGCTATAGGTGTGCTGCATCAAAAGATAGTTATGCAGCGTATGGGGGTGGCATGATGGGAATGGGAGTTTATGCATACGACGCTAGTGTCTCTCTTGGTTGGAAAACTGGTGACTGGATATGCAGCAGGTTGGTTCACATTTACTTCTAGTTTGAACAGATGAAATCTTTCTCTTTTCTGATGATACTGATTAAATAAGAAGTAAGACAAATCATACTTGAAATATACCTTTTGATTATTAAAACCGGATTTGAATGAAAATGGCATTGCTAGGAATTAGCCTCCATTGTTGTATGTTGTTCTATTATGGCAGTGTTAGCAAGAACAACTACTATGATCATTTCTTTGGGTTCTTGAATCTAACATGAGTTCATTCTGATTTTGGCCAGACTAGGATATGGTGTACACAACTATGCCTGTAGGATGGAATGTTTCAAATGCAAGACACCTAGGGATTTTGGTAAGTAAATATATAAAGTCATTGTGCTGTATTTATATTTTATGGCTGAGAATACTTTTTTTGACATTTTCCTAAGACTTTAATGTTACTTTCAGGAGGAACAGTTTGAGGAAGGTCAATTAAGAGGGACCATCAAACTTATCCCAATTTTTCTGCAGTTCTATGTTCTAACCCTTCTAAAACACATTTTCATTGTCTGTCTGCATTTTCTTCTGTCCCTTTTCTTTCCTCATCCACATAATAAGCTCTCTAGTCAAGGTTGATTACCCATTTTCACTAGGAAGGCTTTCTAACATATTGTATGCTGTTTTGTTTCTTGATTACATTATGTTAATAAAATCCCTTCAGTTTTTCAATACACACTCTGTCTTTCTCTCTCTCTAACATTCTCATTGAATGGGTGGAACTTCTATAATTCAATAGTTTGGTGGTCCAAAGAATGTTTGGTAGCTGCAGGCGGGAATGAGCTCTTGAGCTATTGAAAGCCATGAGCATGGACCATTATTATAGCATTATATTAAAGCAACGCAATAAACTAAGAGAAAAAATATAGTAAAATCAGATATGAGATTCAAAGTATCTATATGATTAGTTCACTTCAGAAGATGGCCTTGTGTTGCAGCAATAAAATTGATTCCTTTTTAAGCATCAAGACTCCCAAATGAGAGGTGTCACATCTATAATACTGATTGATTTTCTTCTCCTGTCTATCCTTGTAGCCAAATGGAGCATTGATACAAACAATAATCAGCAGTTTTAAAATACGGTTCCAACACATCAATTAGCAGTCTTATTTTCAGGATAACATCAATGAAATGTTGTGATAGGAAAAAATACTGTCAACCAAATGGGCTAAAAAGGTTCTTCAAGGCATCTGGATGAATGCATCAAATCATTGTCAAAACCATGATTAACAACATTAAAACTAGCTAAAAAATACAAATTGACCATGGCTTTTCCATCGTCGTTAGGATGTGGACCCTTCAGGTAATAAAACCTCCTTTTTGAGAATGGTCACAGGTATAGAATAAAGACTAGAGCTTTGTCTAAGGTTTTAAATTTGGCATATTCAATCTGTCTGGTTAAAATTGATGATTAGCATTCCTCCTTATCAAATCCGAGGTTGAAGCGCCAGTGATTGTGCTTGCATGGTCAAAAGGTCTTTGGCTTCAACATGTTCTTGTGGTCAGAGTTTCATTGCCATACTCTGCCTAAGAGTGGGGTAGTGCTACACCTACAAGGAATGTCTGCCTAAAAAATCCTTTGGTTTCTAACTTTTAACTCTAAAAAGATGCTTTAGGTTTAAAGTTAATTGGACAAACAAATTAAAAGTTTCAAATCAAACTGCTCTGCTAGGATTATCACATGTAGAACACTTCTTTTATTTGACATGTTAAAGAATTTTCCTTTTCAGCTTTCTATAATGGAATACGTCCATCTAATTGAATTCAAACCTTACTAGAATCTTTGGAAAAGCCAGTGCCTTTTGGTGATAATCTTATTTATAAAGCAGATGGTAAGCACCATGTGCTGTAATTCTAAATGGATAGTGATTATCTAAGCATTACCCCATATACCCATCATAAAGAATGAATCCTATTTATCCTGGCTAAAGTATAAGATTTCCCCCAATTAAAATGACATTATCATACTGCAACTTTATGGTCCAGGGGAACCGAAAGCTAATTTCTACCTTCATGACAAACAATCCACCATGCCATTGATCCATTTTGTGCATAGTGATTAGCAACGCAATCCTTTAATGGAAAAAAATTCCTTTGACAATTCCTTTTAATTCAATTAAAGCGGTTTTGGTCATACTTGTTGGATTTTGTAGGACCTGAGTCTGAAATGTAGAAAATCATGCATGTTTACATGTAAGGGCTTAAGGGGCAAAGTAATACACTGAATAGCAGGCCTTGTCACAGTACATGTATATATAAGTATGAGACCTAAAATAATGCAACTGAATACGACTCTTCAAATGGATTTTGAACTATTGGAGAAAAAGAATATAAACAAAGAAGAATGGAATTTGTCAATGGATGTCCATTAAGAGGAATCGATACCTATGCAGAAAAATTTCTCTAGCTCTTTTGTCTTAAAACCTCACCCATGTGCAGTGGAACTGCCTACGCCTACTGATCAGGAAGGTGTATATGCAAGTTAGATAGAGCCCACGCACATGCGTGACATATGCACTTATGCATGGATCCATGTCAACCCCCAGCAATTGGTAAAAGTAGGAGATGGATGTGCCCACCTTTCAAATAGCAGCTTCCCCTCGTAAAGCCTAACTGGAAATGGATATAGGAAAGAGAATAATATTTGGAAGCTTTTTGATTGCAATAATTCATGAAGAATCTAATAAAGAGGGCCATAATAGGATTTTTGTTGAGAAATAGATGGTTCTATGCACGCACTTACAAGTTCGCATCTTTTAGCTGCCTTCCCTGCCCAATCCTCACATCCCTAAAGGAGGGCAGACAAGTAAGAGAGGTCAGCTACATCTTTCATAATTTTTTACTTGAATCCCACCTTAAGGAAGCCATCTGAAGCTCAAATAACATGAAAAGGAACATTTTGGCCCCAATGGTGAGGCCTTACCAAGTATATAAACCATCCCAACCCCTTCATCAAAACCACCAACTCATTTGCAATCTCAACAACTACTACAAGAGATACATTCTTTCTCTTAATCCCCAATTTTCTTGAGGTGAGGCCCTAATATTGTTGGTCATTTGATATGGAAATTCAAATTTTCCTCCATTCCACTTCTCTTACCAAACCTGTAGTTTGTATCGAACCTCGTTGTTGCAGAACATGGACTTGGGTTTCAAATGCTGTTACTTCTATTTTTGAAAATCCTTGAGTTATGAACATCAGTTTTAATATTGTTGTGTTTGATGAATGTTTCAGTCATGCACATTCTAATCAGTTCCAGGTTTAAAGCAACCTCTAGCAACATAGAACAGGCCCACCTAGTTGTTAGGTGTATTGTAGGAGATGCATAATGATAGAAAAAGTATAATGTTATTCACTCATGATTCTTTCACATTTACATATACCAAGTTTGATAGAAAATGCAATGAGATATTTTTTCACCCTTTCGTTTTCAGATATTGAGATATGAAAATGAGCAGGGAAGAAGATTGTATTTGAAGCTCATGCCAACATTTGTATTCAAGAAGCGAGATTCGTGCCAAAGGTGTAGCTACCCCAAGTATGGCGGGACTGAAGTGCATCATACATAAAAGTCTTGGCCGGGGACTGGTAATCCATTGCCACAAACTGTGGAGCACACAATTATGCTAGCATGACAAGTTGCTATAGGTTTGTTGCATCATAAGATATTTATGTAGCATATGCTGGTGGCATGATGGGATCAGGAGCCTATGTATTCGATGCCACTGTCCCTCCTGGTTGGAAAACTGGTGACTAGATATGCAGCAGGTTAGTTCACATTCATTTCTAGTTAGAACAAATTAAACCATTCACTTTTTGGACGATACTGAATAGAGAAGTAAGATAGAACATGCTAAAAGCATGAATTCAGATAATTAAAACCTGACTTGAATGAGAAAGGTATTGCTGGGAATTAGTCTGTGTTATTGTATGCTGTTTTATAATGCCATTGTGAGAGTTACAACTACTATGATGGTAATATCACATACAAATTCTTGTGTATGCTTTGATTAATTTCTTATGGTTCTTGGTCTAATATGAGTTTGATTGAAATTTTCCAGACTAGGATGTGTTGTACACAACTATGCCTGTAGGATGGAATGTTTCAAATGCAAAACACATAGGGAACTTAGTAAGTTACTTATGAAGTAACTTTACTGTCTTTTTTTTTTTTAATGTCTGAGAAACTTTTTCAACATTTTCTTAAGACATTATTTTATGTTACTTTCAGGAGGAGCAATCTGAGGAAGGTGAATTAAAAGTCAGACATTTAAACTTATCCCAATTTGTCTGCACTTCAAATTTCTGACCCTTCTTAAAAACATTTTGATTTTTCTGTCTTTTCTTCTTTCTCGTCTTTCATCATCTATATAACAAGCTCTCGATTCATGGTTGATTACCCATTTTCACTAGCATCACATGTAGTTGCCCCAGGAAAGGTTCCTAGCTTTATTTTATGTTCAAGGTATTCTGAGTTATATGAAGTCAATGAAATCCCTTTTATTTTTTTAATGTAAGTGTATCTGTGTGTGAGTGCATGCGTGTGTATGAAGTACTGGAACATCTATAATTCAACATTGTGGTGGTAATTTTTGCTAGCATAACTGTTCTAGAACAGCACTTACAGAGCTATTAAAAGGCATGGCCATGTACCCATATTAAAGCATTATATTTGTGCAATGCAATAAAGGACAAAAAAATATTGTTGCAGCAATAAACTTGATTCCTTTAAGTACCAAGGCTCACGAATGTGAAGTGTAAGACCTATAATACTGGTTGATTTTCTTCTCACATCTAACTTTTGTAGCCAAATGGAGCATGAATACAGAACCATAATCATTAGATTCAATATACCAGTTAGAAGCATAAACAGATGTCTAGAACTTAAAACATGCGAGAATGAGGATCCATGATTACATTTTAACCCATACAGAGAACTATTTAAAATTTTAAATGGCAAAACATAAATCAATTTTTTTTTTACCTTTTGGCATACAGTCCAATTCCTCAAATGCTGCATTTATGGAACAAAAACTTTCGCATTGATGAAGGAATCATTTTCTTAGCCTTATGGTCAGGATAACATCAATGAAAGGGTGTGACAGGGAAAAACACTGACAACAAATTGTGTTTGAAAGGTTTTTCAAGGCATATGAATGAAGAGTTCATCAAATCATTGTCAAAACTAAGATTAGCACTTTAACACTAGATAAAAATGCACATTCACATAACAAAAAGAGAATATTCAAAATAAAAGTAGCCATAGCATTTGCATTTCCATCCCTATTAGGATGTGGAATCTTCAATTGTTATTGAGATCAATTGGCCCCCTTTTGAGATTGGTCACAGATATAGAATAAAGAATGGAGGTTTGTCTAAGGTTTTAAATTTTGGCATATCCTATCAGTCTATTTTGGCATATCATATCTGTCTGGTTAAAATTGATGATTAGGATTCTTCCATGTCAAATCCTAGGTCGACACGCCAGCATGTGTCTAATTTTGGCATTTCCTATCTGTCCGGTTAAAATTGATGATTAGGATTCTTCCTTGTCAAATCCTAGATCGACACTCCAGCATTTGTGCTTTCATGGAACCATGTAAGTTTTCCATGGTCAAGAAGTCCTTGGCCTAAGCATATGCTTGTGGTCAGAGTTTCATTGCCATCCTCTGCCCACACAGGTGAGGTAGGCAATGGAAACCTGACCAAAAAATCCTTTATTTACTAGATTTTAACTCTAAAGGATGCTATAGTGTAGAAGTTAATTGGAAAAACAAAATAGGAAGTTTCTGATCAAACCACTCTACAGGGATTATTAAATATAGATCTCTTTTCTTCCTTTATTTGATAAGTCCAAGAATTTTTCCCTGATGTACAAAGTTGTTTAGGGTGTTTTATTTACCCTCTTCTATCATCCTCCCCCCCCCCCCAATTTTGATTCTGCCAAGCCTTGAGAACTACGTATTATGACATAAGTCATCACTAAACATTGTGATAAAAGAGGAATGCAATGAAAAGTTCATATGTGCAGAAATATGGGACAGGGTAACTTTTTAGACCTCAAGTGGGAATGAATACAATATTTTGTTTACCTTTCAGAGTAGTTCAAGCATAGTCCATTCCATTCGAATCAATAATTTATCTGACAATTTTAAATTTGATGGCCTTATTGTTTGTTTTGTTCTCCCATCATTGTAGAAATATGGGACGACTTAATCTGCATAAAACCCTGGCTCTGTAATTTTATTCTCATTGCTACTAATGCATGGATATTTTAGAATACAAAGGCAGAATTATGAAGATATTATTTTACCATCTTTCCTTTTCTGTTTTCTAAATAGTTGAATTCAGACCAAACAAGAATCTTTGAAAAGCGCAATGTTTAAGCAATAACCTAGTTTATGTAGCAGACGTGAGCACCATGTACTGTAATCCTATATGGCTAGTGATTATCTAATACATTACCTCATGTATATATCAATCATATAGAATATATCCAATTTATCCTAGCCTTGTGAAGGTTTTGCCTTTTTGAGGTCAAGGGTTCAATTCCCCCTTCCCCTTTCCCTCCCAAAAAAATAAAAAATAAAAAATGGTAAAAAATAAAGCATCTTCACTGCAACTTTTTTATCCAAAGGAACCTAAATCCAATCTCTACCTTCAGCATGCACAACCAACCATGCTATTGATCCAGTTTTTGCATAGAGCCGTAATCTTTTAATTGAAAAATGACTGAATTCATTTAAAGGCAGTTCTGGAATAGGTGTTGGATCTCTAAGGACCCGAGTGTTACTGTAGCCTACAGTCAGGTCCAAAGAAGTCCAACAAAAACATCATGCTTGTTTACATACATGCAAGGGCTATTATAGGTGCAAATTAATGTACCCCATAAAAGGTCTGGTACCAATACATGTATATGCAAATATGAGACGCGCAGAATGCCACCGGATATGAAGATTCATATGGCTTTTTGAATTATTGCAGAAAAAGAATCAAAAGAAAGAAGAATAGAATTTGGTAATGGGTGTCCATTAAGAGGAATTGATTCCTGAATTGGTAATGGAAAATTTCTCTAGCTTTTGGCTTCAAACCTGTCCCATGTGCACCGGAACTACATAAGCCTCCTGATCAGGAAGGTGTATATGCAGGTCAGATGGAACCCATGCACACAATTGACGTATGCACTGATGCATCCATGTCATCCCCCCTTCATGGCGAGCATCCATATAACTAGCAGATGGAGTTAAAATACCATAAATGCCACCTTTCAAATTAAAATCTTCAACTTATAAAGCCTTATAGGAAATGGATATAGCAAAAGGAATAATATTTGGTAGCCATTTTATTCAAATAATGCATGAAGAATCTTATAAAGAAAGACATAATAGGAACTTTGTTGCGACATAGATGGTTCCATGCATGCACTTATCACATCCCTAAAAGAGGGTAGACAAGTAAGAGTTTTTATCTAATTTTCTTTTCATAAATTTCGACTTCTGGAATCCCATCTTAAGGAATCCCATCTTAAGGAATCCATCTGAAGCTCAAATAACATGGAAAGGAACATTTAGGACCCCACCGGTGAGACCTTACCAAGTATATAAACCATCCCAACCCCTTCATCAAAATCACCTACTCATCTGCAATCTCTTGTACTACAAGTGATACATTCTCATTCAATCCCAATTTTTCTTGAGGTGAGGCCTTTTCATTGATGGTTTTATATGCAGTGTAGCTGTGTAGATCATTTAACAAGTTTGGAAATCAAGATTTTCTCCGGCATGTCCACTTCTTTTACTAAACAAGCAGTCCTCATTGGATTCCATTGTTATAGATTTTGGTCTTGTGTTCCAAAAGTTGTTACCACTATTTTTGAAAATCCTCGAGTCAAGAACATCATTTTTTAGATCTATGTGTTGATGAATGCTTCAGTCCATGGAGCAAGGTGTTTTCATGGGCGAAAACTTCAGTTCAGCATATTGTCCTTATTATCAAATGCACATACTAATCAGTTACAGGCTTACAACAACAACTAGAAACATAGAAAAGGCTCTCCAAGTTGTTATTATTACTGTTGGAGATATATAATGATCACAATTCCATACTTTTATTTGATGATTCTTACTCATTTACACATTCCAAGTTTGATAAAAAAAAAATTAAAAAATGCAATCTGATAGCTTGGTTTCTGATTTTTTTTTATCTTCCTGCTTTTAGATATTGAGAAAGAAAAATGAGCAGGGAAGGAGATTGGATGTGTGGCTCTTGCCAACACTTGAATTTCAAGAAGCGGGATTCGTGCCAAAGGTGTAGCTACCCAAGGTATGGCGGGACAGACGTTTCATCATACGGAATCAAACGAACAGAAGTCTTGGCCGGGGATTGGTACTGCACTGCCATGAACTGTGGAGCACACAATTATGCCAGCAGGAAAAGTTGCCATAGGTGTGCTGCATCAAAAGATAGTTATGCAGCTTATGGGGTTGACATGATGGGATCAGGAGGTTATATATACGACACCACTGCCCCTCCCGGTTGGAAGACTGGTGACTGGATTTGCAGCAGGTTAGTTCTCATTCACATCTAGTTTGAACACATGAAACCACTCTCTTTCTTGATGATACTGGATAAAGAAGAAGTAAGGTTAAACATGCTAAACACACGCCTTCTGACAATTAAAGCCGGGGACTCAAATGAAAATGACATTCCTATTAGTCTAAATAATTGAAAGTTGTTCTATTGTGCCAATGTTATCAATAAGAATTACTATGATGATAATAACACATATGAATTCTTCAGTATATTGTCATTAACTTCTTGTGGTTCTTGGTCTAAAATGAGTTCGTTCGAAATTTTGACAGACTTGGATGTGGTGCACACAACTATGCCTCCAGGACGGAATGTTTCGGATGCAAGACACCTAGGGATTTTGGTAAACAAATCTATAAAGTAATTGCACTGTTATTTTATACACTGTCTGAGGATATTTTCTTCGACATTTTGCTAAGAAAATCCATTCATGTTACTTTCAGGAGGAGCAGTCTGAGGAAGGTGGATTAAGAGAGACAATCAAACCTATCCCAAATTTTCTGCAGTTCTAAGTGCAAACCCTAGCTCCTAAAACACATTTTCATTTTTCTGTCTGTCTTTTCTTTCCTCATCTGAATAATAAGCTCTCGATTCATGGTTGATTACCCATTTTCATTAGCATTGACATGTATTTTCCCCTGGCAAGGTTCCTAACTTTATTTTATTAGAAACACATGTGAGTGAAAAGAGATACTCAAACTAAGAGTAGAGCCCCATATATATAACCAACTAATAGTACAAAGTGACTTAAATATCCTTGTGGTCTACACAAAATATAAAAATCATAATAAGGGTAAAAAAGGGAAAAAGAAACCATAATAAACTAGACTATATTCCAACACTCCCCTCAAGCTAGGCGTAAAAATATCAACTAAGTCAAGCTTGACAATGGAGTCCAAAAGCATGGATAGAGTGACATTTTTGGTGAAAATATCCGTAATCTATTCACTGGTCCCCATAAACAATGAAGTGACAATACCACATTTAACCTTCTCCCGATGAAAGTAAACATCAATCTTTATATGTTTTGTCCTCTCGTATAATACAGAGTCAGAAGCAATCTAAATAACAGATCAATTATCACAATTTAATCTAGATGAAGAAGTCACTGAAAATCTCAACTCGCCAAGAATCGATCGCAAACAGATAATCTCACATGTGCCAAGTGCTAGTACCCGATACTCAGTCACTGCTGACGAGTGAGAGACAACTGACTATTTTTTACTCTTCCAAGAGATAAGATGAGCCCCCTGAAAAGCACAGAAGCATGTAATAGATCAACCGTCACACGCTCCTCCATAATCTGAATCTAAATAACAGGCTAAAGAACCAGTCTAAGATCCTAATGCATAAAACAAGACAAGTCCAAGACAAAACTTTAGGTACCAAAGAAAATGATAAATTGCATCAAGATGAGACTGACACGGCTTGTGCATGAACTGACTAACTCGGCTGACAGTGAACGAAACATCTGGCCCAGTGTTGATTAGACAGATAAGTCTACCTACCAACTTCTGATAGACAGTTGGATCACTCAACTCCTCACCTTCAGCAGTAAACTTTATGTTTGGAATCATGGGTGATGATGCTAGTTTGCACTCCAGCATCCTAGTGTCCAATAGAATATCTAGAACATACTTCATCCGAGAAAGAATAATACCTCTGCTGCTACGGACAACCTCAATCCCAAGAAAGTATCGCAGAAATTCAAGGTCTTTCACATCAAAGGTCTTCCCAAGGTCTACCATGACCTGTGCAATCCCAGAAATATCATTCCTAGTAATAATAATATCATCTATATATACCAAAAAGATGACACACTGCCTAGAAGTATTCCGTCGAATAAAGCATGTATGATCAAAATGACATCTGGTTAACCCTAAACGTATAATTACACCACTAAATCAAGAGAATCAGGCTCATGGTGACTGTTTCAGTTCATAAGAAACTTACGCAGTCGACACACCTTCCTAGCATGCTCCCTCTCACCACAAAAGCCTGGTGGTGCATCCATATAAATAATCTCATCCAGATCACTGTGAACAAACACATTTTTCACATCTAACTGCTAAAGAAACTAAGAGTACTCCGCAGTCAGAGAAATAATCAACCGAACTGTAGTCAATTTTGCCACAGGGGCAAAGGTAGCACCAAAATCATGACCTGGTACCTGAGTAAAGCCTTTTGCCACAAGTCTAGCCTAATGACGATCAATAGTACCATTCCCAAGAAACTTCACGGTGTAAACCTAGTGACAACCAACAAGCTTCACCCCTGAAGGTAAAGAGACAAGATCCCATGTATGACTACGTTGAAGAGCGTCTATCTCCGTTTGCATGGCAAGAACCCACTAGGGGGTTCTCACAAAGCCTTTGAAACAGAGCAAGGAATCGATGTACCTAATAAGGTCATACTATAAGCTCGAAATATAGGACACAGATCACCATAAGAAACATAAGCTAAGATCAGATATAAAGTCCTAGCGGTCCAACTATAACGAACAACTAGACGATGATCACGTCACAGATAACAATGTCCTAAATCATCATCCTTCACTGACAATGTCTCATCAAGAAAATTAACTGGCTCAATACCTGCAATCTCATCAGTACTAACAATAAATGTATCAATATGCTCAACAAATTGAGAAGTATTACTTGCATTGCCTGAGGTAGAGGGAACATCAGCAGGGGATGAGAATGATGGCGATGAATATAAACCTACAAAGGAAGAGAGACAACTGACTCGTTTTTCCTTTTTCAAGAGATAAGATGAACCCCTTGAAAAACACATAAGCCCGTAGTAGATCGACCGTCACACGCTCTCCTATAATCTGAATCTGAATAACAGATTAGAGAACTAGTCTAAGATCCTGATACATAGAACAACCCAAGTTCAAGACAAGATATCAAGATGAGGCTGACATGACATATGCATGAATTGACTAACTCGACTGACAACAAATAAAATGTCGGGCCTAGTATTGGCTAGATAGATAAATCTACCTACCAACCTCTGATAGACAGTCGGATCAAGCAACTCCTCACCAAGACAGCCACTGCCTATTGCCCATTGACTGAGACAACCATTGCCCCCCAAGTCCACAGCCTGCAACTCCACCGACAAAATAAAAAAAAACATCGAACAGACAACCTCAATCCCTCAACGACAACAAACACACCAAACCCATATACTAGTACATACTGAGGGCAACAACAAACCAATAAATCTAGCAGTGGTAACAAACCAGTAAACCCATTAGACATACCACTTGTAACCCAAAACCCAGCCCATTGTCCAACCCAAAACCCAACCCACCCGTTTGTAACCTAGCCTAACCAGTAAACCCAGCCCAACTAGCCCAGCCCCAAACCTAGTAAACCCATATAAAACGACCCAGCCAAACCAACAAATCTATCCAACAGCAACGCCAACCCAGCAAATCTATCCAGCAGTGATACCAGCCTCTGTCTTCGTGCTTCACGCTCTTCATAGTGTCGTCATCTCTTTTGCAGCACTGACTTCTTTTTTCTAGAGTTGCGACATCTAGGACCTTTTTAAGAGGGGTCGAATCTTCTTCTCTGTTGGTCTAATTTTGATGCAGTAAATCACTTATATATTCATTGAATTTATGGGCACTGTGACATGATTATTTGAGAGCTTTCTAGACCTTCTTTATCAGTCGCTACTGCTCGACTGGAGGTATATTGTTCTCCCTTATTTTTGTCCTTCTACTTATCTTAGAGTATTTTCTGTCACGAGTGCCCACGTATTGTTGTCAATATGACTACTACTGAGGGACTTAAGATATATGTTGTTAGTACTTTCACCTGAAATATACCGCCTAATTCTCCTACTGTTATGTTTGACCAATATACAGTACCTACTAGCACAGTTGCATTACTGGCAATGCCAGGTATGATCTCTTAGAAGGTTACGACACAATTGTTGAATGATCATAACTTTGCTGAGTGGTTACGCTCATTCCAATTTTTCTTAGACCGTATAGGGAAGCTTGGTTGGTTGGCGAGATCTCACCCAAAGACGGCTGATGACAACCCTAGATATTCTGCGTGGTTCTCTAAGAATTACGCTATTCTTGGATGGTTATTGGGTTCAATAGAGCCCTCTGTTTACAGGATTCACTAGTTTCATAGCTCTGTTCTGAAGTTATGGAGCACATTATCAGAGATGTATTCCTAGTCTGGACGAGGAGTTAATGTCTATGAGCTCTCTTAGGAACTTTCATATGCTCGGTAAAGAGATATGACAGTTCAGGATTATTATGACTATGTGACCCAGCGTTGGCTTGAGTATGAGACTCTACATCCTCTTGCTGCTATTCCGAGGATAGAGCCCAAAGGAGCAGCATTCCTGCATATTCGAAAGTAAGAAGATAGAATTCACAAGTTCCTAATGGGGCTTTGTGATGAGTTTGAGGGACTTCGTTCACAGATCTTGTCGATGATGTGGCTTCCGTCTCTTTATGAGGTGTATGTGATGATTGAATAACATAAGTGTTGCGTCTCTATTGCATCACTTTCAGTTGTGGCCTTTACTCCTCCAACCTACCAGATGGCCCTTGCAGCTGCTGCAGGGTCTTGTTCGGAATCCTCAGCCAGAATGGACAGTGCTCGGACTAGTGCTGACAGGATGCCCCAGATCAGCGCAAACAAAGGAATTCTCGTTAGTGTGATTATTGTGGTCGACCAGGACATCTCAGGGCTGCTTGCTGGAAGCTCCATTCAGAGCTTAAGCCACCTCCTCACGGCCGTACTGCTGTTATTGCTGAGGTACCACCACTTACTGTCGCTGCTCTTATTGCTCTTCCTTGGTAGAGTGATATGGATGCTATCACTTTTTTATTAGATATACTTATGTCTGCCCTAACCTCTCAAGGTCCGACTACTATTACTGTCACCACTACAGGTATACCTCGTACTTGTCATGTTTGTGTCAGTCTGTCTCTTCTTTGGATGCTGGACTTGGGTGCGAATGGTAATATGACAAGTGAGGCTCATCACTTCACCACTTTTAACTAGTAGTTACATACATAGATTCAGCTAACAGATGAGACACATGCCCTTATTGTTAGTAGGGGTACAATTCGCCTCCCAAATAACTTTACATTACATTCAATTTTTTATGCGCCAAAGTTGACCATGAATTTATTATCCATACATCAGTTAGCTAGAGATTTTTACTGTGCGGTTGTGTTCTTATCTGACTCGTGTTATTTGCAAGACCTGAGTACCAGGAGGATTATTATCAGGGGACATAAGAGAGATAAACTGTATTATCTAGGTGATCCACCTCCAGTTCCACCACCTCCATCACCTGCACCCGCTTTGTTTTTATCTATTTCTAGCTTGCATGCTAGTATTTTATCTAGTACTTGTCATTATGATTTTACATCACAAATTGTTCAGTTGTGGCATGACCGTTTTGGACATACAAATTTTAAATATTTATGTATGTTATTTTCTGTTTTGAGCAATTCTTGTGTAGGTGGTAAACTTGATTGTGTTATATGTTTTCTATCGAAAAATGTTTGGACCAGTTATATTCCTCGCATGCACCAGTCACCCAAGCCATTTGACTTAATACATTTTGATATTTGGAGACCCTCTCTTATTACTGTTCTGTCAAGTGCTCGATATTATGTGACATTTATAGATGATCATACTCGTTGTACTTGAGTCTACCTTTTACATAAGAAATCTTTTGTATAGTTGCCTTTTGCCAGGAACCACTATTAAAACAATGTAAAATAATAATAATAATAAAATTATTGCAAAAATCAGGTATGAGATTCAAAGAATCTATATGATTAGTTCACTTTAGAAGATGGCCATGTTTTGGAGCAATATAAATAGATTCCTTTAAGCATCAATTGTCGACGATATGCAAATAATTATATGGATAAGAACCAGATGCCCTCCTTTATAGCATACATGGAGTGAGTCAATCCAACTTTCCTTTACTTTTTTTCCTTCAGCATTTTGATTGAATGATGCACCACCGTAATTATTCCATTTTTTCCGGACACTTAAAACCAAATCTATCACACAATAGGTGACAAAACTAAAAAAAAAACAACTAATCACTGTAGTATAAACCAGACACACAATATTAGATCAAGAAATTCAAAAAAAAAATGAGACTTTTTTTTCTCAAACAGTACAAGTTAGGGGTGGTAATTGTGTCGTGTTGGATCGTGTTCGTGTTGGGTCATTTCAGGTCGTGTCGAGTACCAATTAATCCTAACCTAAATCGTTTAATTAACTAATTGTATTGATCTATTTATTTTCGTGTCGTATCGTGTTTGTATTGATTCACATAATCCGTGAATAAAAAATTGACTCTCAATTTTATGTCTAAAATTTCATTATCACTTAATCGAACATGTGCTCATATTTTTCTATAAACTAAAAATTAACTTAATAAATATAATAATAAAAATATATTTTTTTGTATAAGACTTAGGTCACTAATTGATAAAATATAATAAAAAAATGACATTTTATTCTTATAATACTACTTAAACGTGTTAATCATGTCAATTTCGTATTTTTTATGTTTAACACTAACTAAACTCATTTATTATTCATGCTAATGGGTTGCGTCATATATGAGTTCGTGTCAAGAAATGGTCAACCTTAGCCCTCTAATTCCGTATCGATTTTGAGTCGTATTTTTGTATTATGTCAAAAATTGTCACCCTTAATACAAGTTAAATGGTTTTAATCGTGTCAAAATCAGGTAATTCGTGTTTGACAAGAGTCCAATTTATTTATTATCCAAATTATGTAATCGGGCATTTTTAAGCTCGCATTGTGTCCAAAATTGACACTCCTAAGTCCTGACTCACATGTCAAGCAGTAAGGTGCATTCAGTTAAGACCTATGCCAAATTGGGAAAACAGTTGCAAAGAAGGTATATTATTCTAGTCATAGTTTGGTTTTTTTTTTTGACTTGAGATGGGAATGGTGAATGTGTGCTGATTATTAATTAGAAAACACATTGTTGTCTCCCACCTACACTCCATTGCTTAACTTTTACAAGATTCTTGCCCCTATAAGCTTAGTTGTATACTATTTCATCTCCTTTATGGAAAACTACACATGGACGCCTGATGTTTGATGTAATTATACAGCTAACCCCCCTCATATTTCAGAAATCAGCTCTTAATAAGTTCCTTATCTCTTGGGGTCCGAATTCAAAATAGTGAGGCCTTTTACCACTTCCATAATGATTCTATGTTTGTTTCACAAGCTCATAAAAACTTGTTTTAGAACATAAAAAGGAAAAAGTTATTATCAAATTCGATGTCAATTCAACCAAAAAGGGTCCATTGGTTAAGCCAGTAGTCAAATACATGGCACTGTTCTTCATTATCACAATCACAAGTTGTGTTATTAGGGTGCCTGTAGTATGTTTCAAGCGTTGGATTATTTACCCATTAAAACAATACATGAGTTGGAGACAATTCGATTCATATTCATTGTGGGCATTGAGTATTGAGAGGACCTTTCGACGAGAGGACCGAGAAGAATGCATCTCTTGTGTATCGTTTATCGTGCCCACAGAGTGAATAATTGCTAATAGTATTCTCTATTTTAGAAAGTGTTTTTTGTCCAAAATAATGGTCATTTTGATAAATAAAAAATTAGTATAGAGAGAGGTTTTTCTAAAATTCTCTATTCCAGTAAAAAAATAACGTCTATAATTAATAGCGCTTAATAAAGTATATGTGTTTTCTTTTTATTTAATAATAATAAGGATAAATTACACTAACACCTCTATAAATTAGTCTAATTATAGAGATACCCCTTAGTTTTCTAAAATTACATTGACACCCCTATCAAGTCTTGTCCTTTAACAAATATAACAAAAAAAAATGCAATTGGAGTTGTCAGCTCCTTCACTTTGGTTTTAGCCTCTTTCCCCTTAATAATAAGGTAAGCTTGTTTGTGTTCGGGCTTTCGACACCATATACTAGTGCTAGTGCGGGTGAAAGCCTCGAAAAAGACTTAGCCATTTCTTCGAGGCTCTTCTTGTAAAGAAAGGCATTGATACATACACCCCACAGCCCAAAAGGCCTACGAGGTCACTAATCGGTGTAGGCTAAGATCCTTTACGAACTGGAAGAGCAAAATAAGACACTGGAGCTTACTCGAAAGGGAGGCGTAATTGCATGCTTCGCTTCAAGTGCACTAGCGGTTTAAGGAACCAGCGCCCAATGAGCCTGCGCGGCCGGTCCCCGTTGGCTAAGAACCCCTCTTTCACGTGAAGTGAAGCAATCAATTTCGCTTCGCGGGTAGGAAGATTTACATGCTATGGAAAATTCAATAAGTGAGCAAGAAAGCAAACATAATTACCCTTACCATACGTTATTTTTCACATGTCATCCTCTCATATATTTAAATACTAATAAATTAGTTATTTTCGGGTTCAACCTGTAAAATCAGAAATTGATATGATCAACTCATTTATTTAAACGTGTCAAACTTTCTTTATCTTGTCGTTTGTATATTAATACGAACAATACGAAATTGACATGATTAACATGTTTAACTAGTATTATAAATAAAATATTAATTATTGTTTATTGTTTATTAAACAATGACATAATTATTGTATAAAAAAATATTTTTATTCATTTTTATTGCTATATTTATTAAGTTAAATTTTAGTTTATAGAAAAAGTACGAGTATAGATTCAATTAAGTGATAATAGAATCTTAGATTTAAATCTTAACATTAAATTTTTTATTCAAAATTAATATGGATCAACACAAATACGAATACACCCGCACACTTAGCCCAACGATGTGGAGTTGAATCTAGATGAATCGTAAACCTAGACGTCAGGGGTTCGACTCTCGCTAATCTCTCTCGAGCTTAACGGATATCTGTGGTTTGTGGGTAATTATAGATATCCGGAACTTACTCTCGCAGGGATGAGTCTAAAGTGTCCCTGCCTTAGAGAGGTTTCACATTATAAAAAAAAAAACACAAATAAGACATACGAACACGACACGAAAAGAAACAGATTAACTTAATTTTTTTTCAAGAATAATATGGGTATTAAAGTGTAAAAAGTTGATGATGTAATCATTTTTTTGATATTACCAATAACGATGTTGACCATAAAGGTACTTTGTAAAATGGGTAGGTAAACAATAAAGAATGTCAGTATAATTTCAAAAAACTAAAGGAGACTAATTTACAGAAATATCAGTGTAATTTACCCTAGTAATAAAGTAGATATTGAGTTTGCGGAAGCAAAATAACACTTTCTATTTTAACTAGGCTAAATAAAAATCTTAGTGAAAATAGACTTTAAGGGTTGACTGTATAAAATATTAAGTGGAGTAAAAATATAAGTGGAGTAAAAATATAGAACTTATGGGAATTGTGATCATGTTCTAGCCGTGTGTACAGTAACGAAGCCATGTTATGTCCTAGGGGTCATATCCCCTGCCCCCACAAGTTTTTAAATTTATGCTTTAGCCTCTAAAATTATGTTAACCCACGTCAAGTTTTTCAAAATATGTTTTATACCCTTAAAATGATACTTTGATTTTATTTTACGTGGCACTCTCAAATTTTAAGACTTATATTTTATATCTCTAGATGTTAATCTTGATTTTCTTTTATGGTTAATCACAAATTACATGCTGAAAGATTGTTCGAATCTTAATTTATACCTTCAAAGATCAAAATTTTTAATTTGCAACCTTGAAGATAGAAATTTATATCAATATGCTCTTGAAACTAACAACTGTCAGTTTTTCGTCTAAAATTAAATGAATAAATTATACCTAGATCCGCTCATACTCGTCACTTAATCATTTAGACCTCTTCATATTTAAAATATTATTTCTACACCTCCTGACGTTTGTGCACGTATAACACATAATTTTTTATCGTTGATATTTGTTAATATAACTGTTAAAAAATATGATTTTATTTTAATAAAAAATTATAATTTTCATATTATCATTTATTTTGTGGGTCCGTTTACTCTAAAGTTTAAAATCAAGTTTACTATTTGAATGTCCAATATAATGTATATATTTATATAATGTTATTTATATCCAATACAATATATCACTTAAACAAAATTATTTGAATGCCCAATTGGGATAACATTTTTTAGTCATATTTGGATTCTAAAGGGATATAGATGTAATATTTCAAATATGAGGCATTTAGGTGATTAAGTGACAAACATGAAGGGATGTAAGTGTAATTTATCTATTTAATTTTAAACGTCAAACTGACGGTCATCAGCTTGAGGTGTGCATTGATATATATTTCTATCTTTGATGGTGTAAATTAAAATTTTTGATCTTTGAGGGTAAAAATTAAAATTCAAACAATCTTTCGAAATGTAATTTGAGATTAATCCTTTCTTTTACGCATTGACTATTACTTTGAATACATTTTTTTGACTTTTTTGTAATATGAAGATACGTGATGAAATTTAAGTTTTCTCAATGATTATGAATTAAAAAATTAGTTTAAATTGTTGATTGTTTGATGAATTGACATGAAATTTCTTTACATCTAATTTTGACAAGTTGGGGTTAATTTTTAAAATTTTTTTTGAAATAAATAATCATAGGGTAAACGAATAAATTCATACAAGGAAAAAGAAAAAAAAACATTATATAATTCCATGCAAACAATCATAGTGTTTGTTATAATAAAGTATTCTATAATAAATGTTATATACTTTAAGAAAGGACAGCACTCTACATTGATTCTCAACTATACTTCAATTTAGAGGAACTTAATCAAATTATTTTGTTTGGAATAATGCTTGAATCCTAATCGTCCATAGCAAGAATAATTTGTCGAGAATCTTTTAAATTGAATTTTGCTTATCAATTTTGGCAGTTAGAATAATAGAAAAAAATACATTCTTTTTTGGAGTGAAAAACATTTAACGTTTGAATTATAAACGTCGTGAACAAAAATTATATGTCGAGAATCTTCATAATTAAATTTTATTTATTAATTTTGGTGGCTATAAGAATAGAAAAAATTATTTACTTACGGGTGGAAAAAAATTTATGTTTGCATTATAATCGTTGTGAACAAAAGTCATTTATTGAGAATTTTCAAAATTAAATTTTGTTTATTAATTTTGGTGGTTAGAAGAATATAATTTTTTTTCTTTTTGGGGTGGAGAAAAAGTTCTCTCTTTCTTCCTAATTAAAATTATAAAATAATAACCAGCAAAAAAAAATTAAAATTTCTAAAATATTGGCACTTTTGAATAAAACCCAAAATTGAAGAATTTTAATTAGGAAGATAACCTCATAATTAGCTCCGTAATATTTTGATTTTGGAGCTCCAAGGTTTTAGCCGTTTCTAGGGTTTTAGAGTTTCCTACTCTCCACTTTGGACTTGACGATTTCGTTGATTTCTCGTCACAATTAGGGTTTGTGTTGGGCGGCTAGGTTTCCTGTTCTCACTTCAACAAATATATATATATACAACCTCATCTGACTGCTGCTTGAGTTTTACACATAAATTTATATATGAAGTTTTGAACTTTTGATCACTTCTTGCATGTTCAAATCGAATATGGGTTTTTGATTTCCTTTGATAGTTATTAGGTCATAGACTCATCTGGGTGTTTTTGATTATGTGCTCTGAAATTTCTCTCATCAACATCATATTCAGGTTTGCTGTCTATGCATTTCCAATTTGTACATCTTTGCAGACTTTACAAGAGGTTCTGAACTTCAACCAGTTTTTTAATGATCCAATCCAATCTCAGTTTTTGATTTTTAATCACAAAAAAAAAAAATCATCTGGGTGTTCCTGATTTCTTTGATTAACACCAAATATCATCTGGGTGTTCCTGATTTCTTTGATTAACACCAAATTCAGATTTGCCTGTCCTGTTAACTCTAATTTTTTTGTCTGGTTGCGCTTAATTGATTACACTCATACACACCTATATGTTCTTACTTAGCCTAATTAGCTGTCTGGATGTTATTCAATTTTTACTTAATCGTTGTTTCATTGTCTGCATGTATGTCTTTTGCTGATTATTCATTTCCGTCACAGGATTTTACTCATTAATCGTCTGTATGGTTATGTTTGTTTATTCTTCACTGTCCATACAGGGGATTTACCCGAATGATATTGAGATCACTGTCTTATGCCTAAAAATTCCATCTTGATCTTAGTTTTCTTCACAAAGAAGAAAGAATAGATTTGGAGTCGGTTTTAATCCGTCATCCACCATCATGAGTTTTTCTGATCATCCAACTTCACCACCATCTCCATTTATGTCACTTCCGTTCGTTGGTGATTATGTTGGTGGCTTTTGGCCTCAACCTCTAATTGACAATGAACAGCCGGACACACATTCGCAGTTTGAGCATGTGCCTCCATTTAAGAGACCCAGGAATTTTGAAAGCAACCCACCAAATTCTACACCTTTCCCACACATGAGTCTAAGGATGAATCCACCAGTTGTGGCTGGGTGTAAAGGTACCAGCCATATATTTTTCAAGACCCGCATGTGTGCAAAATTCTTGGAGGGAAATTGTCGCAATGGTGAGCACTGTACCTTTGCCCATGGGGCTGAAGATTTGCGGGAACCCCCTCCAAATTGGCAAGAACTTGTTCGTGAAAGGGATAGGGTTGGGAATTGGAATGATGATCAGAGGATAATACATAGGATGAAAATTTGCAAGAAGTTTTACAATGGAGAAGAATGCCCATATGGGGAAAAGTGCAATTTTCTTCATGAACCTCCGTCAAAATTTAAGACTGATATGGTAATGCCAACATTGCCAAGGGAGAGTTCTGCAATAAGCATAGGAACTATGGGACCAATAATGGGGCATAGAGATGGCTCTGATCAACCTGAAATTAATAAGCATGTGAATGGCTGTTCGGATGCCCTCAGAGTTAATATGAAGCCTGTATTTTGGAAGACACGAATATGTTCCAAATGGGAGACCTCGGGTCAGTTCCCATTTGGGGAGAGATGTCACTTTGCTCATGGGCAATCAGGTACACTAGTGGTACAGAACTTCATTTGTTAATCTATTTGTAGTTACCATGTTACATTCTTGATTTCTATGATGTGGATTTTGCATTACATTTTTAAGATGAATGGCAAAAACTTAAAATGAGACAAGAAAAAGAAAGGCCTTGCTTGTATCTTTTGAAATTTTCCAAAGCCACTTCCGGCCTATATGTTTACCATCCAAAATCATAATTTTAATTTTTCATCATGATATATGTGTATCCTAATCCATCAAACATAGTTAAATGAATTTTTATTCGTGGAAGAAAAAAGTGATTTTCCCACATTTATATGTTGTCATATTTGCTTATACTTTGTGGCAAAGATTATTAACAAGAAAGTATGAATTGATTATTAAAATTGTCACAATGAATTTGCAAATAGCAGTCCAGCATTGTGCTGTTAATCTTGTATATGGTTGTGTATGAGAGAATCCTAGTCCCCAAGTAGTTTGGCCATATCATCATGATTGGCCAAGATGATACATTTGCACCATTTATGTGTCGTAACTTTCTTAGCCGACCGGAAATGATTGGGTCATAAGGCTTGGTTTGGTTTGGTTATGTGTCCCAACTTTCTTGCTCTAAGCCTACAACGAGGCCTTAGAGACATAGATAATGCTCCTATATTTAGAAGAATTTGGACATGTGGTGTCTTCTTATTAGGTTGAGATATCCTGTGTATCAATGATAATGCGGTGTCACTGCTATGTTCTATATTTACTCACCATTGATGTCTTGCTCACCACCCCACCGGCCCACCCAAAAATGAAAAAAAAAACCAAGAAGAATGAAAATTTGATGGTCTTTTGTGGTTGGTTCTTGTAAATGTTATGTTAACCTGGCCACGGCCACTACCATTCCCATGGTCTTTGGATTAAGCACTTTCTTAGATCAGGTTGGTGGGCTGGTCTTTCTAGATGCATTCCCAAAGGCAATATCGTATGCAAGCAAAATCTTTTTTTTTTTGGCTTCTTAGTGCTTTACGCAGTACATGATTCCATGTAACCTTCTAATTGAGATTAACTTCAATATTTTATTTTCTATTGGTAAGATCGTTTGAATATGTCTCTTCTCAATTGTGTAATTGAATTGAACACATACAGAGGTGAGATTATCATCGGCTGATGTGGCTGTTTCCGGTAACAGAGTTACAGGTTCCCAGTGGCCTCGTTGAGGCCGAAATGATGATGAATATGGGCTCCATTCCAGCAAAGCCTCTCGCTGTTCCTTCAAATGATGCAGCTCCTGCTAATACAGTTACTAGTGCTTCAACAAAAGAAGAAGGGGTAGGTAAGAAAGGTTTATCTAAGTGGAAACTAACTAAAAAGATGAATCGCATTTATGCTGATTGGATTGATGATCTAACACCTCCACACATCCTGCCGAGTGAAGTGGAGAAATGAGATCATCTTTTGAGCTCCAAGTTTCTCTGGAATTGAAGACTTGAGTTCCATACAGTTTACAAATTTTGACCCTTCATAAAAGAAATGTTCATGCATCCCAAAGGGATGTGAAAAGAAAGCTGAGTCCTTTTCCCTTGTTTTTTTTACCCTTTCTCGTGGTCTTGGTTGTTTATATTATCTATAGATAATTTTCTTTTCCTTTGTGATTCATTTTACCTTCATTGATCGGATACAGCTATTGATTCTTGTTGAAAATTCAAATAAGAGAATTTTTCGGTTCTTGTGTTTGGCGTATTTCTGATTGTGGGCATGCCACAGTCCAAATGGATTTAAAGATTCCAAATAATACGAGTAGACCTATTCGAACCGAATCATGATTGCTTAGGTGACTATTGCGAGAGTACCTTCTGAATTCTTTTCTATGTATTCAATCATCTATATAATTATTTCTTTCTCACCTTTTGATCTTGTCACTTTTCTACAATCACTCACACAGATAGCCATGTGGAGGACTCCGTTATTAATTTCTAGGGCAAAAATCATAATTGGTCCCTAAAATTTACTTTTGATTTTAATTTGATCCCTAAATTTTCAATTGTCTTAATTTAATCCATCAATTATGAATTTCGTCTCAATTAAGTTATTTTGTTTATTTTTACAGTTAGATCAAACGGAGTCTAGTCCAATTTGATCGATTTCCACCATTAAATCATATATTATCATTTGATCTAACAATGGAAATTGACGAAATGACTTTAACTAAGAAGAAATTGATAATTGAGGGATTAAATTGAAATAATTAAAAATTTAGGGACCAAATTAAAATCAAAGTCAAAGTTGAAGGACTAATTATGAAATTTATCCTAATTTTTAATATTTAGGTAAAGTAGCATCCAAAAATCCCTCTCTGCTGAGCAGCCAAATGCAGCCAGCCCCAGAGGCATGTTATGTTAGTAAAGGAATCTGTTGAGCAAGCATTTCTTTTTCAAACAACACCATCTTCCCCTTTTGCTCTACCCACTTTTTTCTTTTACCATTACCATTTTGCTTTCCCCGCCAATTCCCTTTTTTACTTTCATTGAGAAACTACTCTTTTACAATTAACTCTTACAAAGAATCCGCATAGTCCGATTTGTATCCTTAATATACTTTCTTTCTTTTAATTTTTTTTTTTTGTCAGACCATTTTGTATCCGAAAGTCACTTTAGACTCTAACTAATCCAGATTCGAGCTGGATAGAATCATATGAGTGACAAAACTCTCCCTACCGAACGCAGTTGCATTTCCAAGACTCGAACTCGAGACCTTGGTTAAACTAGAATAGTTCTTCACCAATTGATCTAACGCCTGATGACATCTTTTAATTTTCTTTAATGATGGATCATCATACATGAATTCGAGTCCAACTTATTATAACATAAATAAATCATTCTCTAATACACATTTTGCTGATTAGATCCTCTTAATGGTCTTTTCGGTCCCAAAAATCAAAACTTCAACTAAATCAAAGACTTTCAACAATTGTTTCGATCTATTTTTTAGCTATCACCCGTAAAATTCAAACGAGATTAAGTGGATTGTTCGATAATTCAGGTTAAACGGTCTTATCACAAAATAAAATTGAGAAAAATACGTTATAGATCAAATTTAATATGAATCGAACGGTGTGTGAAGGAAGTTGAAAGTCTCAAGTTTAGTGAACCGTTGATCAATTTTGGCGGCTCATCACAGGACACCAAAACGTAGGACCCACTTCTCCACGTGTCATCATGTAACGGCTTTAACTCACTGAGTCATCACCTACCCTGACCAAACCTTTCCTCTCAAACTTTTCAACCAACCAATGGAAAAACCAGAGCCATGCTCTGCCTCCTCTCTTCCTCATCCACCTCCCACGTCCTCTCTCTCTACAAAATTTTCTCTCTTCAATCCCTAATCCTCACAAGGCCCTCCTCTCATCTTCCCTTCTCCACAATGTCCATAAACCTCAGCTCTCATGCCTTCGCTGGCAACCCCATAATATCCAAGACCCCCAAACCGAGTGACCCATTTTCACCAAACTCTGCCTTTCAAACCCTCAAAACTTTACTTTCAAGCCACACGCATGAACCATCTTCTCCAAATTTTAAGGTCTTGCCCTTCAGAAAGGGCAGGCCTTTGGCCAGGTCCACTGGGGATTTGGCGCCAAATTGGCATCTGGGTTGGTTAAGTTTGGGCGATTGTAAGACTTTATTGGAAAATTCTGAGGTTAATTTGATTGAAGAGTCATTGGTTTATTTGGGTTCCAAGTCCGAGGATGATGTTGTGTATTGGGCAATTGATGTGTCCGAGGCTAGTGGTTTGGTTAATGAATTGGGTAGTAGGCAGTTTTGCTTTGTTGAGTTGAGGACTTTGATGGTTGCCACTGATTGGGTTGATGCAAGGGCTATGGGTGAACTAGCTATTGCTGGTCATGTAAGTGTGGATTGAGAGTTCATTTGATTTGGGTTATATGTAGTTACACTTGTATTTAATTTTCACCTTCAAAAGGTTGATTACATTGAATCTCAGCAGCATGATTTAGGAGGGGTCATCAATCGGAATTAACTGCTTTACTAGTAAATGATTAAGAGCTAATCTTTGGCCCCAGTGCAGAAAACAATTAACACTGGAAGCAAAATTATCAAGTTTCATGACAATTGGTTTTAGTCTAATGTAAATTCATGCCACCAAGGAGGTCTTTTACAATGTCACCAGTGTCGTATTTATTAGAATTGTGATATTGAGAATACATGTTTCATTTGTTAAAGAGAACCCAGAGACTCACCCCTTCAATTGTTTTTCCTTTGTTTTGATTGGGATTATGACTAGTATCATGTTGGTACCTAATAAAGCTCGGGGGTTAAATGATAATACGAAAATAGGCTCTTATTTTCTGTTTCCTAGTTATCAGTTGGGAGAGAAGTATGCATCAAATATGAACTTGTATATAATAAACTCAAAATACTGCTCCAGTGCCATTTGCTTCCAGCATCATTAACAAGTTAAACATATGATATTAGACATAAAAATGTTATTTTATGATTAGTTGGAAAAAAGGGAGTGCCTTATTTTGCTTTTGGTTGCATGGTCCACTCTTATTACTTGATAAAAAAAAATTCTAAACATATAGAGAACTAATGGTTCATTTGCCTAGGTAGACAATGCTAAGGTGATGGCCTATTATTTGGGGCTTCTATCAAGTGGACTTCAGTCATCAAATGCCATGGTGTAACAAACACGAAAATTTTAAGTGTTGGTGCTGTTATATGCAGTTACATTGTTATTTATCACAGAACTTGGCAGAGATGTACTTTCCTAATGATTGCAATCAATAAGATGTTCCTCCTCTTACAATTTGTTTTTAAAAATTGGAGATGTTATATTTTGGAAATTGATCATCTTTCTATGGCCTGGCTGCGTTGAAACTTGTTCCTGCATTGTCATATGGATAAAGGTTTCAAAACACTGTTTTTCCCCTTTAATTCACATAATATTTTATCCCTCATGTAATCTGCAACTTATTTTACTGAGAGGTATGTATTTTTCCATTTTTGTATTGTTATCAGGCTAGAGCATTATTAGAATGGCATAATATATCACGTTTTTGTGGACATTGTGGAGGAAAAACAGTTCCCATGGAAGCTGGCAGACGGAAGCAATGCTCAAATGAGTCATGCAAAAAGAGGATTTACCCTCGAGTTGATCCGGTATGGTGATGATCGCATTTCACTGTTTTGTTGGATCTTTAGTATTCAGACATGCTGGATGCACTTGATTATATTGCATTCTCTGACCCACGTGCCATTGTAACAGGTTGTCATTATGTTAGTCATAGATAGAGAGAATGATCGTGCACTTTTAAGTAAGCAGTCAAGGTTTGTGCCACGCATGTGGAGTTGCCTTGCCGGTTTTATTGAGGTATATTATCCACATACATTGGGACTTTCATCTACCCTTTCATCAAATTTAGAAAAAACTTATTCGAAGTAAGAAATTTGTTTATGTCATTGCTACTTAATCCTTGTCAAGTAGTAGTTTGATGGGTGCATGTTTTCAAAAATTTCAACATACACCTAGGTGACACTAATTCTCATGTATTCTTTTGATTGGATTAGCATGTTATTGTATGTCTCCCTCCCCCTCTCCTCCCTACCCTTTCACAGTGGAAGTAGTAAACATTATCGATCCATTTATTTGTCCTTAGCCAGGAGAAAGCTTGGAAGAGGCAGTGAGAAGAGAAACATGGGAGGAGACTGGCATTGAAGTTGGCGAAGTTATCTATCACAGTTCTCAGCCATGGCCTGGTATTGTTTCTTTTTCTAAAAAATAGAATAAAATAAGAGAGAGAGCATAAGATAATAAACTGTGATGGTAGTTCAGACTCAACTTTGTTACACATGGTCTCATTGAACTGCAAGCTGTTACCATGGAGCAGTCTTCTCCATGACAATGGCTTGGTCAAAGAACAAGGTTTTGCTACAGGCTGTAAAAATCCAACGAGCCTTTGCACGAAAAATTAATCCTATAAGGAGGGGCAGATTTGGTATGGGGGCAGCTGCCCCCACTGAAATTTTTAAAAAAATTGGAACTAGGTATAATTTTGAAATTTTCAAAAAAATTTGAATCTTGCCTCTACTGAAATTTTCATAAAGTATAAGGGAAATTAGTGTTATTTTTAAACCATTAAAACATAAGTTTTGTGCCCAAAGAAACGCAAATTCGAAGATTTGAAAGATAATGAAATTGGCTTTCTATGAAGACAGATATCCAAATGGAAGCTTGCATTCTTTAAGTCAATTTGTTAATATTAGTATTTTATATATTCTTTTAATATTTTTTATTGTTAGGGGTATTTTTTTAATTTCTAAAATTTTTGGAACATGTCATATTTTTTGATCAAATTTTAGCGTTGAATATTCTAGAATTTAAAGTTCTAGTTCTAGTTAATTTTAGTTTTTTAATTTCTAGGGACTTACTGTTTTTGGAGTCCTAGAGACTTTGAAATCCTAATCTTTTGGGATTAGGAGTACTTAAAACGTTAGTGTTATTTTTAATAAAAGATAGAGTGAGATATTCAGAATTTTTAGCAATTACATGTTTCTTGAGTTATGTGATACAATTCTAACCCTAGTGTGATGCCTAAGGAACCCTACGAGTGATTCCTAGCCAAAATTACTATTCATGGGTACTGTTTATAGCCCCTGAACAACTTTTATTTTTATTTTACAAAGTTGTCCTACATCACCTCCTCACCCTTATTTTTCATGTACGCCCTTCTACCCATCTTCTTCAGTCGAACGTCAGTTTGTGTCTTCTTTTCACCAGCTGGTCCAACCCTCTTTCTTTCCGTTACTTCCTTTGGTATATTCATCAACAAATCGGCCTACTAATTCAATCGTTATTCAAATCATGCTTTGAAGAAACCCTAGAAGATTATGTTGAAGCTATAAAGAGGCAATCCATTAACCATAAATCTTTTTCCTAATTTCTATAGATTCTCCGTCACTAGGAAATAGGAATTTACATGTCCAAGGATATATAGCAGTGTAGTATTAAATCAGATTTTTCATATTATCGAATTAGTTTAGTTCTTACCGAATTGAAGCATTGATGACTGTTTGGTATATTATTTTGGATCCTAGGCTTGGTTGAATATATTGAGAAAGATGTTTCTAAGTGTAATTGAAAATGAAATGATTATGCAACTATTCCAAAATATGAAAACTCATAAGGAACAATTATAAAGGATTTATTGGATGTTCGAGAGTTGGGAGCTCTTTTTGTATAGGATCTCGAACACTAAAGGATACTTTCAATGCGAAACCTTTTGGTTATCTTTTTTTGTACATCAATCATATATATGTGTTGTGCCTCTAAATTATATTATTTTGATGTAACCATGTTTATAAACAGTTTATTAAAAATACATATGTTGATGGAAACAACATTGCACTTATAGTTTTAAATTTAAGAATTTAGGTTGCCCCCACTGAGGCAAAATCCTGGCTCTACCCCTACCTATAAGTATCAACCTCCTTACAATAGGATATTTGATGAATATTCCTTGTAAGGCCTTGAACGATGAATTTTTAAGTTTGTTCTTTTGTTTGAGTTTGCAGGCACATTATTTCTCCTAATGGTAACTTTGAGTTACTTATGCAATTTTGTATATTTTTAGTTGATTAGCATCGTGTGTATTTTTCTGTAGTCCTTATTTGATCTGTTTGCAGTTGGACCCAGTAGCATGCCTTGCCAACTGATGGTGGGATTCTTTGCATATGCCAAGTCACTTGAAATAAACGTGGACAAGGAAGAGTTGGAAGGTATCTTGAATATTTATGGCATAGCTACTGATTAGTATAGTATTTTTTTCTGCAACCTCTGTCTATTCTATTGATGAACTGTTTTTATGACGCTGCTCTGTCACTCTTTAGCTTAGTTCGTTACTTTTCATGTTTTGATTTTGTAAGAAAGAGAAATACAAATAAGGTAACCTGAATACAACTGAACCACTAAACCTGCCAAGTAAGTGAGAATATGGAAATAAAGCTTGTTTCTTCTGATCAAGTGGTTATAACAATTGAGATTTTTCTGCTTGTCTAGATGCTAAGTGGCAGAGTAGAGAAGATGTGAAAAAAGCATTGGCATTGGCCGAATACAAGAAGGCACAAAAAACATCTGCAACCAAAGTGGATCATATGTGCAAGGGAGTCGAGAAAGGACAGAGCTTATCTGCAGACTTCAATGTGGAAAGTGGGGAACTCGCTCCCATGTTTTTCCCCGGACCCTTCGCAATTGCTCATCACCTAATCTCCTCTTGGGCCAATCAAGTCGGAGTAAATGGTGTTGAAGCGAAACAACCTACTAGTTCCTTGTCGAGTTTGTAGCAGTCATTCTTTTCGTAAGGCACCTCATAAATTTTTCTCTATTATTTCCAAGTTGATATTGGTCATGTACAAAGAACACTAGCATCCCAAATTCATCATCAGCGATGCTTAAACAATATGAATGGTTTTATTGTTATTATAAGATCCTTTCAGGGAGGGCGGCTCCCCCTCTCCTCTCATCCTCATTACCACATTTGGCCTTTGTATTACCTGTTTTTGTATTTGATTTCTCTGACTTTTCTGGAACATAACTACTACAGCTTTTGGCCAAATTCACCATACAAATGATTCAACAGATGCTATTACCGCGTAATAGCTAAAGTGCGCTTCGTGTTCTTTTTACTGGTTGGGGTATATCGTTTTTTCTTTTCTTCTTTTTATCATGCATACATCGTACAATCATGCACTTGTGATTTTAATAGATTTACCAAAACTGTCGCGAATTTAGCTGCATCAATGGCCATAAACCAATGTTAAAGGTTTTTAATCCATATCCATACTACTCTAAAATGTCAAGATACATGAAAAATTTTATTTGGACACTTTTATTCTACAAAATTTTGAAAATATCAAGATCACCATTGAAATTGAAATACTAAACACTTGTGACATTCATCATATCACATGGGTCATTAAATATTTCATAATGAGCATTATTGTATTTGCTTAGTGTAAGGTATATCACTCTAATAAATCTTATAATGTCAAAAATATTATACAAACTCTTCATCTTCCGATATTTTCATGTTACTATTAATTTTGTCATGTGTGAGGTAGGATAAGTGAAATGTCATATCAATCTATCTTCCTCCTCATAATAAGTAGCATAACCTTCAACTTTTTCTTAGATCGATATCTATATTTATATCTATCATACCTATACTATATATTATACTACTTCTAATTTATATTTATACTTATATCTATACTACTAATAAAAGGCAGTTAAGTGAAAAACTTTTGAATTCTTTTTATATCCCTAAAAGTTTTATAAAGACAATCACATTATATTCTCTAATTTAACCTCTAAACTCCCTCTCTAGGAGTAAATATTCATTTACAACTATAATGAATATGTAGCTATCAATAGAAAGGATTAACCATGATTTCTTGTTCTTTTGTATTCTAATAACCAAAACCCCATTTTTGCAGTAAATCCATTCATGTCCTCCTCATCCATTCAAACTCATGTTACACACACATATAATATATAAAAAATACCAAATTGCCCTGATTTGATTAGCCATTCCATGACTTATTTAGGTTTTCTTCACCTCCTTCACAATTTTCTATACAAATATGTTATCATCCAAGAGAGAATGACCTTAACTATGTAACAACATTCACTCCCCCTTGGATCTACTATGTCTCTGCTTGTGGAATCTTCATGTATTGAGGTATATCACTCTCAGTCGATGCATCATTTTGTTTCCACTCATTCTTTGTTCCTTTTAGTTGCGTATTTCTTTTGCTTAGGTATTTGCTTTGTCATACTTTTGATTGGGTGTTTATCCTATGACTTTAGTCCACCTGGTAACTGGGTGTTTATTTTTTTGTCTACACCAACATGAGTGAAGATGAAAATGGTCTTGCCACTAGACATATCTTAGAGAGATGTTAATTTGTTGTCATAAGTATTACATTTTTTTTGTTTGTGTCAAATATGTACTCAAAATCATGTCTACATTATTTGAATACTAGTCATAACCCGTGCCTGAAGGCACGATAAAATATAAAATTCGAACGTCCAAAAAATCAATCTTACTATTTTAAATTTTTTCAAAATATATTAACTATAAATTAATTAAATATTAAATGATTAAATATATGATAGAAATGAGTGATGTGATATTTTTAGGGAGAAAATATATTAATGATTAAACATGTAATAAAAATGAGTGATATAATTTAACGTTTGAGTTTGACAAAGGGATGATGGGTGAGGTACGTGATTGGTGATGGTTTTGAGGGGGAAAATATGACTGAGATAAAATTCAAACACATTCCTATTTTATTATATAGATATGTGGATAATAGCATGATATTGTTGGTCGCATGCTTTTTTTACTTTTACAAAATATGCAAGTAAATTATTCTCCTTGTTGTATTTTATGTCCTACAAGAAATTATGGGCAATAGTGGACGAGTGTAAAATTGGATAATAGCATGGTTTTGGAGATGAATATTTATTACATCTCTCAAGCAAAATGGCGAGGTTTGAGATGTACCATTAATAAGACGAGAAATCCGGCCGTACCGCAATTTTACTATGCAATTATCTATTTTCAGAATTGTTCACGTGTAACACATGTGTGCAAGTACCGGTGACACTAAAGACTCCCATAATGTCTGCCTCCCCTCTGTATATATAAAGGAACAGAAGTGAAGGGGCCTTTTATCTCTTCTTTTGAAGTTGGGACTCGGTGCTCTCCTGCTATTTCTGTTTCTTCCTTGGATAACTCTTATTTCCTCTTTGTTGCTTGTGTTGCGCATAATCATTTAGCCTGCATCAGACTTCACACTGTTGTCCTCTACATTAGATCACTCGCAAGTAAATTTAAGTGGGATCTATTATATATAACCGAATGACATATTAGAGGGGATTTGGATATGCATTTCTTCATGCAAGTTCTCATGTTAAGGACATTTACCATGCATTGGAGCCAGACCTTTTGTAACAACATAGAAGGGTGATCTTTTATTCACACATTGAATAGATCTCCATCCACCAGTTATTGGGCATATGCTTTGAATCTGTTTTACAAAGGCATGTTTTTTGACCAAATTGCACCAGCATATCTTAGGATGACTACTGCATCAATTGGCTCTAGGCATATTTCACAATCTCGAAGCAGTCCAGTCTTAAAGATAGACCCTAAAAAAAGCTTGTGCATAAAACATAAGACTCCCATCTGTAGTTTGCTCAGCCATCCAAGCAATATGTTGTCTCAGAGTGAGGCAAGGAATTCAATTAAATATTCGTTCTTCAATATCTCGGCTGCACAAGAAGTTGGACTACCTGTTCCTCCAACCTGGAGTGGATTCTAGGGGAAGGGCAGAGCCTCTCCTTGCAGTAGGAATTACTGGGACGGGTTCAAACTGCCGAGCCCAGAAATCAGTGTCTCTAAAATGAGGGTAAGGAATTGATAATGGACATGTAGTCATAGTCAATTAGAGAGATGAAAATGATACACTTCAAGTTGACTCTTGATACACAGCCCTGCACATGCCTATCTGCTAAATTTTAACAAGAGTGTTACCTCAAGAAAATGCTTTTCCAATACAGTCATACAGAACAAGAGAGCTCCTGTTTATTCCACAAACAAATCCTCCTCTGGTGACATTTATATTTTTGTTTTGACGCCATATGATTATGCCTGGACTTAAAATTTCTAACTTCCTATTAAGCTATGTTTCTGTACTTTTCAAGTAGACCGCGCCCATTTTAGAGTTGATAGAGCCAAAGCATCCATGGGGTCGATACATTTCTTCAGAAGAGGATCATCATGAGGCAAAAGGCCTTGAAATTCATCGGTAGCTAGGATAACAGTGTTCGCAGCCCTCATCAATAGAACCTGAACTGCAACTCTCAAGAGATTCCTAGCCCCATCCACGTCCTTTCTGTTCAATGCCTCAATTGCAGGATTCAGTATATGCTGTACAGTTGCTTTGTCTGGTAAGACCACCTCAAAATTCTGCACAATTGCAACAATCAAAATAAATACCAAGGAAATTGTATATGTGATGCATGCTTATATGTGCTCATTGACAATTATAATACAACTGAGAGCACTTCAGAAACGGATTTGGGGTACAGTCAAGTGTCAAGTGCACTATGGTTGGTTTGCCATCAAAAGAACTAAACTTGGAAAAGATATTGGATTAATAAGAAAAGGAGTTTGGTTTGCCGTCAAAAGAACTAAACTTGGAAAAGATATTGGATTAATAAGAAGAGGAGTTAGCTAGGAATCTATAGACAAAGTTCATGCTACGACCACAGGGGCCACTAGTGCACACCACTTTTGTGGACGGAAGTGGACTTAACCAACCAGGGCCCGCGCGGGGGGTGGGTGGGGGGGGGATTCAAATGGTGTTTCATAAAACAAAGTGAAATGAAGCAAAAAGTAGATTAGAAATTAGCGGAAAATTTGTCATGAAGGCCAAAAAAAATATCAAAAATTATACTGAAATTGGTGCTTATAGTCAAAAACTTCGAAGTAGATTAAACCATAAGAGGTCAACAAGAATTCAACTAAGAGATATGCTTTGTATGCTATTCCTCTCTGAATAAATCCAAGTGTGTCAACTAAGCATATTCTCTCTGTCTTCTTAAGATGGAGAAAGATTGGTGTGAGCCTCCAATTAGTATAAATTTTAGCAGGTGATTATTTCACAGGTAAACATAAGCTCAGTTGACACTCTCATGGGGACTAAGACCATATGAATGAGGTGATCAACATTATTTACAATGGTATTCTGAAAAAAACATCAGTCAAGCAAGCAAGAATCAACATTCCGTTTTGTTGCATAGTTTTGGTTGCTTTGGAAATGAAAACTGTTACGGAAACGTCTCATAAACATTTTGAGAAGATAATGAAAGCCGAATAAAATTTGGACTTTTGGTTCTGAAAAATTGTGAAATATTGACCGAATCGTTTCAAAACATTCCAAAAACAAAAGAATTCTAATATTCAACCTCTGATACATTTTTGGCGGGAACGAAATGAAATTTTTTATCCTTAAACGCAAATGGGAAGGCACAGTAGCTATCCAAATAGAATACCTGACTCTGTAGTTTCTCCTGATAACAAGAAGCCACTAATTTTGCATCTGTGGCAATCACACCAATCCTTACCTTACTCCCAGCTTCAAGTGGCTTCAGCTCTGCTTCTTTGAGGTCCCTGGCAACACAATCACCAATACTGAGGAAAGGCACAGAACATCCCTCTGATACCTCACTGTGCCACATTTCAGAAATATGGCATGGCATAACAATACAATGAACCCCTGACTGCTCGAGAAACGCTCTTTTACGCCTCAAACTCTCTGCAGTCATCTCATACTTGGTGCGCGTTTCATCATCTAATTCTCCATTGACCAACGCACTTTGAATTGAAAGCTCTCTACTTATTACTGGATCATTGCATACGATAAAAGGAACGCAATCTTCTCCATTTCTTGAACTCCACCACACAAGTTTTTCCAAGAAAATCAGTGTTGAAAATACAGAAACTCCTCCAATGATTCCAACAGTTTTGGCTTGATTAAGCGGTGAATTCAGGGTTTGACACCTTGTTAGAGGTGTACCTGACCCTGCAATCTTTGTAGATTCGGATAAATTCCCATTCTCTTCGGTTTGTACAAGCATAGGTGACAATTGTGTAGCGACAGATGGATTTAATCTTTTTCTGTGAGTCTGCCTATTTTTGTGTACACTACCTACAAAGATTGGAAGTGAATTTAGATTATGGAAAGACAGCGTAATGACTCCATTTGACATCCCTAATGGCTATATTGTTAAGATCTAGTGATTCTGTCAATATCCTGTGCATGTGTCTATAGTATCTAGCTGCAAATTCTATCAAAACATTGAAGAGCAGTCACTATTAGCTAAACCCACCTCTAAAAAGTAAAGAATTGCCATCAACTTTATAAACTTCAGCTCAAAGTCCCTAATACCTCCCCTCTTACCAAATTTTCAGCTCCAGAAGCAAAAGCCACTTTAAAAAGATTCCTATTTCTCTGGGGTTTTCAATCTAATTCAGATCCTAGAAAACCCAAAAAAAAACACAACAAAAAAAGGTGAATTTTAACTTGGTTTCTATCCCCAGTTCCCTAAAAACAAAATCTAGATAGGAAAAACAGAACCACCTGATGAAGCTTTATGAAAACCAGATCCCAAACCCACAAACACAATACTATCAGCTCCAAACCAAGACAAGTTGGCTTTGATAAGTTCTCTCTAGATTTCAAGAAACAAGCTAGACCTCAGCACCAAAACTAGATTTTTAGGGCATCTGGGATGGTAAATATAGAAACAGTGTTGCAAATTCCAAGGGCTCTTATATATGCATATATGATGGGATGTCCAATCACAAAGTTTTGAGGAATCTTGCCACCGTATCACTGTCTAGCATTCCAATTTCCGAAAAGAATTATATGAGTTATATTACCTAAGTCAAAATTACAGAGAATTAAAATATGGATGAAGACAGACATTTTTCACCTTGCCTGAATTATTGATATTTGACATAGAATTATTAGAAGGATGGCACATGGCAAGAGTCAGAAAGAACCAAACCCGAGTCTGCTGTAAAGGGTTAACTCAATAACTCATTGGCTTTTCAACTGCATTTAGTAGGTATGCTGGTTTAATTCTCCTGCAATTGCGAATAAGCACCTCGCTAAAGAACCCCCACCCCTTAATCGTTCCAATCACGTGTTCTTTAGCGATGGTTATAATATGAACTCCAAATATGCATAATAACCCGCAAACAACGTACATTGGAAAAAACAAGGGTTCTTTTGTGAGTTAAACTTTGAACCTCATAATAATAACACTTCAAAATCTTTTCATCCGAACTATCCCGCGTTCCACTCAGTCCTATTTCAATCACAATTTTCACATATATTGTTTTCTGTTTTTTTGGGGGGAGGGTTTGGACAACTTGACATATAGTGCTGTTAAATGAAGATTATAGTTTTCATTAATAACCAGAAAATTTGGTCAGTTGCTTTAATCATTGAAAGATGAACAAGTGGCATGTGATAACTTTTGTCATCTATCTATGCTCTTGGATGGTACAAGCTTATTGAATAAGTGGTTTCTTTCTTGGAAAACCATTAGTGACATGAGCCAATAAACTAAGAACACGCAACCTCAAGAATCAAAAACATAGGATTAGTTGGGGGACCCAAATTTATAAGTCCTTCTCACTTCAACCTTATATGGATATTGTTGTGTGACTTGTATTTCAAGTTTTAATTGGATAAATTTTTGTTTTGCAAAACTTTGGCATGAAGTGGATGGACTCTTTAGATAAGATTCAAGAGAATTTGTTTTCAAATAGAAGATTGTTTCATTATTTAATTGAGAATGTATTGAAATATTCAACCTCAGTGATGAGTTTTAGTTTTACATGAACTTATGTGATTTAAACTCTTTGCCTTAAAAGTAGTTTTCTAGCATACAAATATAGGAATTTGTTTGTTCTATTTAGTTAGTCCAATAATTATTGTAATATTGGAATAGAGTGGGTGAATGCTCTCTTGCCTTTGTTTTGAGAACTTTGTAATTTTCAACTTTTAATAGTGAAATCTTACTGTTGTATTTCGTTCGTGGACATAGACTTGCTTGTTGAGCCAAACCACATAAATCTTTGTGTTCTATTTTTCTATTTTGTTGCGTTATTATTTTGCTTGTGGTTTTAGTTCATAACAAATTGGTATCAGAGCTATTGGTTTCGGGATGGTTACAACAAAATTCAAGATAAAAAAATTTGATGGTTAGAAAAATTTCAGTTTATGACAGATCAAGATGAAGACATTGCTTCGTCAGCAGGGTTTGGCAAAGACCATTGATGGAACTTTATCCAAGGAGACAGATCAGACTAAAGTTGCTGATATTCAGTTGTCTCTTGTTGATGAAGTTCTTCGTGAGGTTATCGATGAAGATAAAGCTGAAGGGAAAAAAGTTAGAGTTTATATATGAAGAAGTCTTTCGCTAATCGCTTGTATCTGAAGCAACGATTGTATACACTTAAGATGTACGCCCATTAATGAACATCTTGATGAATTTAACAAAATTATTATTGATTTGAAAAATGTTGATATTAAAATTGGGATGAAGATTAAACCCTGATTGTGTTATGCTCGTTGCTTGATTCGTTTGATAATTTTGTTAATTCGATGTTGTATGAGAGAGACTCAATCTTTTTAGTTGATGTGAAATTCTCTTTAAATTCTAAGGAGTTTGCGTATTAAATTGAGCAGTAAGGGTAGTGATGCTAAGGCCACGGGTTTATTTGTGAAGGGTTGTCATGATAATTCCTCTAATAATAATAGAGGTTGATTCGTTGAAAGAAATTCAAATAAAGGAAAAGAAAAATCTGGATATAGATCACAGTTTAGGAAAAAATAGAATAATATTGAATATTTTTATTGTCATAAAATTAGTCATTAGAAGCGTAATTGTTTTAAGTTAAAAAATAAAGGAGGACAGAAAAAATCAAATCCTTTCGATTCCTCTAGTGTTGCTGGTGTTGCAGAAGATACATCTTATGGTTCAGATAATGTCCTTACAGTCTCTGATGGATGTTTTAATGATGAATGGATTCTTGATTCGGATTGTTCCTATCATATGTGTCATAATAGGGATTGGTTTACCACCTATGAGTCAATCAATGGTGGTTCAATCTTGATGTGAAATAATATTACTTGCAAGACTGTTGGAATAAGTACTATCCGAATTAAGATACATGATGGGGTTGTGAGGACTTTGACAGATGTACAACATTTTCTAGAATAAAAGAAGAATTTGATTTCCTTGGGTACTTTAGATTCCATTGGTTGCAGGTTTTCTGCTGAAGGTGGAGTTATGAAAGTCTGCAAAGATTCCCTGGTTATGATGAAAGGTAAAAGATTAATGACCTCTATGTTCTT
This sequence comes from Ilex paraguariensis, assembly GCA_963454935.2. NCBI lineage: Eukaryota > Viridiplantae > Streptophyta > Magnoliopsida > Aquifoliales > Aquifoliaceae > Ilex > Ilex paraguariensis. The sequence continues at coordinate 216,112 of CAUOFW020000270.1, forward strand.
CAGGGTGATATTGTGATTGGTGCAATTGGTGTGTCATCTTCAAAAATTTCAGATTCAGATACTACCAAGTTATGGCAAATGCGTTTAGGTCACATGAGCGAGAGGGGCATGAAAGTCTTGTGTAAACAGGGTTTGCTAGGCAAATAGAAAATTAGAAAACTTGATTTTTGTGAGTATTGTATCTTTGAGAAATAGTGTAGAGTCAAGTTTAGTACAACTATTCATAGGACTAAAGGTACAGTTGACTATATTCATTCAGACATTTTGGATCCTTCTTAGCTTCCATCTCAGGGTCGTGTTCGATTACTTTTGACCTTTATTGATGATTATTTGAGAAATGTTTGGGTATATTTTTTGAAACGCAAAAGTGATATTTTTGAGACTTTCAAGCAATGAAAGACTTTGATTGAGAAATAGACAGACAAGAAAGTCAAGTGTCTCAAAACAGATAATAGTTTAAAATTTTGTGGAGGTAAATTTAATGAGTTTTGTAGAGATGAATGCATTGTTAGATATCCAACTGTCTAGTATACTCCACAGCAAAATGGGGTTGCAGAGAGAATGAATAAGACTCTTTTGGAGAGAACATGTTGTATGTTCTCTAATGTAGGATTGTATAAAGATTTTTGGGCTGAGGTTGTCATCACTGCTTTCTATTTAGTTAATCGTTCTTCATCCACTGCTATTGAGTTGAAGACTCCACAAGAGGTATGGTCTGGTATCCCTACTGATTATTCTGATTTGAAAATATTTGGTTGCACTGCTTATTATCATGTGAATGATGGTAAACTTTACCCTAGGGTTAGAAGTGCATATTTATTGGTTATGTTAATGATGTGAAAAGATATAGATTGTGGTCTTCTGATCCTAAATCACCTAAATTTATAGACAATAAGGATATTGTATTTGATGAATCTTCAATGTTTCATTCGAGAAAGAAGGTTATAGTTTCGGCAGGGAAAGAACAATGTTATAACAAAAAGAGGTGGAGCTACAGGTAGAAGCTTCACAGAAAGTACTCTAGTTCAACCCTATTTCAGATTTACCTGGTTCTAGTTCATGTGATGATCCACAGGAACAACAAGAGTATAATATTGCAACAGGCAGGGGGAAAAGGCAAATTAGACACCCTAAAAAATATGGGTATGCAGACTTGGCACTAACAATAGCAGAAGAGTTTCATATTCAGAAGCTGTCATAGGTAATGAGTCTGCACATTGGATTTTTGCTATGGTTGAGGAAATTGAATCTCTTCATAAGAACCAGACTTGAGAATTAATGAAATTACCTAAGGGCATAAAGACTGTTGGTTGCAAATGGGTCTTCAAGAAAAAAAAAAAAATCTAGGGGTTGAATCTGCTAGGTACAAGACACGATTGGTTGCAAAGGGCTACAGTCAGAAAGAGGGTATGGACTTCAATGAAGTTTTCTCACTAGGGGTGAAACATAGCTCTATTCGTGTATTGCTTGTCATGATTGCTTCACTTAATCTTGAGTTTGACTAATTCGATGTAAAGACAACTTTTCTACAGGATGGGTTAGAAGAAACTATCTACATGCATCAACCAAAGAGATTTATTGTTCAAGGTAAAGAAGATCATGTTTACTTGTTGAAGAAATCATTATATGGTTTGAAACAGTCTCCAAGACAGCGGTACAAATGTTTTGACACCTTTATAGTAGATCATGGTTACTCTAAAAATAATGATGATAGTTGTGTGTATCACAGATAGTTGTCAGATGATTCTTTTATATATTTATTGTTTTATGTGGATGACATGCTTATTGTTGCCAATAGCATGTTAGAGATTGACAAGTTGAAGAAACAATTGACTTTAGAAATTGAGATGAAAGATTTGGGTGCTGCAAAGAAAATTTTGGGTATGGAGATTCATAGGGATAGAAGAGCATGTATATTATATTTATCTCAAAAAAAATATATTGAGAAATTTATTGAGCGGTTTGAGATGCAGAATTCGAAGCTTGTGAGTACTTTACTTGTCGCTCACGTTAGGCTTTTAGCAGCTTTATCACCACAGAGTGAGAATGAGGAATAATTTATGTCTCGTGTTCCTTATTCTAGTGCAGTTGGGAGCATCATGTATGCTATGGTTTGCACTCGTCCAGATATTTCACAGGCAGTTAGTGTTGTTAGCTATTACATAGCTAATCCTGGGAAAGTTCATTGGCAGACCGTGAAATGGATATTTCGTTATTTGAGAGGCATTACAGATGTTGGCTTAGTATTTGGTAGAAGAGAAGACATCAATTCTACAGTTATTGATTTTGTTGATTCAGATTATACAAGTGATCTAGATAAGAGGAGATCTCTGCCATGTTATGTTTTTATTTTATTTGGGTGTACTGTAAGTTGGAGGACGATCCTACAGTTTACAGTTGTTTTGTCTATCACAGAGGCAGAATACATAGCAATATCAGAGGTAGTTAAAGAGGCAATTTGGTTAAGAGGTTTGATTTGTGATTTGGGTTTGGAAGAGGAGGTAACTACTGTATTTTGTGATAGTCAAAATACAATATATTTGACCAAAAATCAGATGTATCATGAAAGGACCAAACACATTAATGTTAGGTATCACTTCCTTCGTGAGGTTATAACTCAAGGTATTGTCACAGTGAAAAAGGTTGGTACAACGGAGAACCCAACAAATATGTTTACTAAGCCGGTACAAGTGCTCAAGTTCAAGTATTGCTTAGACTTGATTGGTATTTGCACAATTAAAGTTATATCCTTCGGGATATTTGACAAAAGCAACAGTCAAATTCACTTATGGTTGGATGGCTTGATGGAATACAAGCTAAGGTGGAGATTTGTTGTGTGACTTGCATTCCAAGTCTTAATTGGATAAGTTTTTATTTTGCAAGACTTTGGCATGAAGTGGATGGACTCTTTGGATAAGATTCAAGAGTATTTGTTTTCAAATAGAAGATTGTTTCATTATTTAATTGGGAACGTAATGAAGTATTCAACCGGTGATGAGTTTTAGTCTTACATGGACTTATGTGATTTAAACTCCTTGCCTTAAAAGGAGTTCTCTAGCATATAAATATAGAAATTTGTTTGCTCTATTTAGTTAGTCCAATAATTATTGTAATATTGGAATAGAGCAAGTGAATGTTCTCTTGCCTTTGTTTTGATAACTTTGTAATCTTTAACCTTTAATAGTGAAATCTTGCCGCTGCATTTCGTTTGTGGCCGTAGGCTTGCTTGTTGTGCCGAACCACGTAAATCTTTGTATTCTATTTTTTTTATTTCGTTGCGTTATTATTTTGCTTGTAATTTTAGTTCATAACAGATATGTAAGTAATAAATCGGTCTTCTTTTGTCTAGTCTAATTTTTATTTTTTCTTTTTATTTTTTTTCTTGCCTAAGCAATCATTTACTACTTGTTTTTCATGAAAGAAAGAGTGTAGGAGAAAGCGTAGCACACAAAGATGAGATTTGACCCCAAGTCTTGCTTGGTGCGGGGTTGCACCAATGATCAGTGGCAAGTCTCTAGCCATCCAAGAAATTTATCACGGGTTTGAATTTGAAAATTAATTTTTTCAATGTAGGAAAAAAATTCTCACAAGTAACATTTCACCAAATCTACAAAAAACACGAGTCTTATGGACCAAGAACAACTACTTGGTATGCTTACCTACTTTGCTCATTTGTGAAGCTTAGAGAGTTTGAACTTTTTACTTGCTACAAATAAACTTTTCTCCTTGAGATTGATGGTTGATGGGATCTATGTCATGGTAAGTTGGAAAATCTTATACACAATTGTAGAGATGTCCTTTGTCTTATTTTTAACCAAATCTTGTGAACTATAATGTCTCAAGTGAAATGTGTTAACAATCCTATGCGTGGAAGCAATAAGTTCATGTGCTGTAGAATGTAGATTGACAACTACTTCCATTCCCAATTATGAGTTTGTATTAACCAAGGTTTATTGATGTGCGAAGATTATTGTGGCACGTGGATGAAGGGATCAAAGAGATTACGGTAGATCATGTTCAACAAAAAATGTCCAAAATTGGATTGTCACACAATCAAGATTGGTATGCAATTATAAGTTTGTGTTTTTATCTTTTCTTTCATTAATGATAGGGTAAAGAGTAAGTTTGACTCTTTAATTATAGAGAGTCAAATTAGACTATCTATTTTGTTTACTTTGTATAGAAACCTTATTGAAAATGGATTTTGGAGAGTCAACTTTCTAACATAGAGAGTCTACTAAAGATGCGCTTATTGATTGTTGCGAGGATATATCCTATACAACATAATACTAACAGAAAATTAAGAGTCTAACTGACAAATGAAATTTACCCCAAAAAAGTAAGGTTGGATCACACCTACACCCACACCCATACTCGATCTTGGCAATGTCAGGGAGCAGGCGACATGCATGGGTTGAACCGAAAACCATCTAAATCATCTCCCGTCCATAAAAGTGGGGTGCCATTTGGGGCCCAACTCCTAGAGCAAACTAGGAGTATATATACTCACTTAAAAAATTTGTCCAACCAATGTGGGATTAATTTTAAATTTTATATGTTATAATCTCTATTTTTACATTTCAAGTACGTCACTTTGAAACCTATTTTTTGATTCTCGATTTACGTAGTTCCGTTAAACTATTCATGAAGTACAATACAAACCCATAAAAATTTAATCAAAATGATGAGTGATTTGATTTATAGTGAATAAAAATAAAACCACATAATTCAATGGATAAAGTGACATAATTTTCTACCTTATTTATACCAGATATTGATGCAATTTAAACAATATAAAATCAATAATCGTAGTTTGAGTTATAATATTAGAAATATATAATTGTTAAGGGGAACAATGAGTCTGAGGCATAATTCAGAGGTATAAAGTATAATTTCTCATATTCTTTCCTTTTCTAGTTGCTAGGCATGTAAATCGGTCAGATTTTGATATGAATTCAAATTCAATTAGTCGGATATGAATTAATATTTTTTTATTGATAATTTGAATTCGAATCCGAATCTGAATCCAAAATCTTATATTTTACGGATTCGAATTTAGCCACGGGTCCTACCTATGAAACCCTTCGATGAACTCGATCACACAAATTAGTCCTCCAACTCTGCAGTCAAGTTTAGAATAGGGGTGTAACTTGGGTTGGGTAACCCGAATTCAACCCGAAAAAAGACGGGCTTGGACTAGAGTTTTTAAAACTTGGGTTGGGCTTGGGTTGAAAAATGTTAACCCGAATTTAATTTGGGCGGACCTCGGGTTGACCCATCGGGTTACCGGGTTGAACCCGAATATTAAAAACCCTATAAATACATTTTCCAATTTTAGGGTTAATTTGTGATTCTGTTCAGCCTCCCTCACTCGATCGATCTCAGTCCGCCTCCCTCACTCGATCGATCTTAGTCCGCCTCCCTCACTCGATCTCAATCTGCCTCCCTCAGTTTCACTCGATCTCAGTCCGCCTCCCTCACTCGATCTCAGTCTGCCTCCCTCAGCTTCACTCGATCTCACTCGATCTCAGTCACTCGATCTCAGTCCGCCTCCCTCAGTCTCACTCGATCTCAGTCCGCCTCCCTCAGTCCCACTCTCAGATCCTCTCTCAGCCAGTTTTTCGCCTCCCTCAGTCCCACTCTCAGATCCCTTTCTCAGCTAGTCTCAGCCAGCCTCCTCTCTCTCTCAGACATTGTCAGCTCAATCGACTCTCCCTTCATCTCAATCGACTCTTCCTTCATCTCAATCGAAAAAAATCAAATCTACACTTGAAAAGAGATCTCATCTCAGAGCAGATCTATCGTCTACCGTCATCTCAGATCAGATCAGGTATGGTCGATATTTAGACTTCTTTTCACTCTCGATATTTTGTTCAGAGCTAATAAAACTAATCATGCTCGATAATAGAAAACACTCTCAGTCTCAGATGCAATTTTTTCAGATTTTATTCAGAGCTAATCAATGTTCATTTTTTCTTTTTATCATTTTGCTAGTTCATTTTTCCATTTGATCATTTTGCTAATTGATCATTTTTCTGTTTCATTATGCTAGTTCAGATATTGAAAAGGTACATGTCACTAATGGGGGAGACGGAGACAAATACTGAATCTATGGCTAATCCTGCATCTGAGCCTACTATTGGTAACCTTGATGAGGGGAACTCTGTAAGTCCCACCAAACGCCGAAAAACTTATGTTGAAAAATCTGATGTTTGGCTTGATTTCACAAAAATTAAAAAAGAAGATGGGTCAAAACCTGATGAAGTGCAATTCAACCATTGCAAAAAGAAGTTTCATTATGCTAGTTCACAAGGAACTAGTACAATTCGGCGACACTTATTCAAGTGTTCGAAATGTGAAAAGAATAAAGATGCTACTCAAAAATTGATTAAATTTTCATCTGCTAGTGGTCCTTCTAGTAATATTAGTAATTGAAAATTTGAACAAGAATCTGTTCGGAAAGAAATTGCTCGAATGATAATTACTGATGAAATGCCTTTTAGTGTTGTGGAGAAAGAAGGTTTTAAAAGGGTTCTTAATGCATTGCAACCAAGGTTTAATTTGGTGTCAAGAACTACGATCACCAAAGATTGCATCAATATTTATGAAACTGAAAGGAAAAAATTGAGATTTATCTTTGAATCCTCTGCATCACGTGTTTGTCTCACTACTGATTTATGGACTTCCATTCAAAACCTGGGGTATATTTGTCTCACCGCGCATTACATTGACAAAGAATGAATTTCACAAAAGAGAATCATCAACTTCCGTGTGCTTCCAACCCCACATCGTGGTGAAATTATTGCACAATCTGTGGAGACTTGTTTATTGGGATGGAGGATTGATAAAGTGAATACATTGACTGTAGATAATGCAAGTTCTAATGATGTCGCAACCACATCTTTGAAAAAGAGGTTGGCCAAACGCAATGGGTTGTTGTTAGATGGTAGTCTGCTTCATGTTAGGTGTTTTGGGCATGTTTTGAATTTAATTGTGAATGATGGAATTGATGAAGTTAATAGTGCTATTGTTCGCATTCGTGATGGTGTGAAATATGTTAGGAGTTCCCCTTCCCGCTATCAACTGTTTAGGAAATGTGTGGATATTGAGAAGATTTCATACAAGAAATCTTTGTGTTTGGATGTCCCAACACGGTGGAACTCTACTTTTTATATGCTCGACACCGCTCTTGAGTACCAAAAAGCTTTTGACCGGTTGGAAGAGCAAGATAGAAGTTTCACACTTGAACTTAAGAATGGGACTCCTACTGATGATGATTGGTTGGCAGCAAAGAACTTGCATAAATTTTTGGAACAATTTTATCTTATTACAAAGCGTGTGTCTGGGTCACAATATGTCACTGCTAACATTTATTTTCATGAAATGATGAGGATCCATGTATTATTACATAAATCTTTGAGTAGTGACAATGTATTCTTTCGTGAGATGTCAAGAAAAATGATATTGAAATTTAAGAAGTATTGTGATCGTGACAAAATTAATCCATTGTTGCTTATTGCGGTAGTGTTGGATCCTTATTACAAGTTGACGTTTTTGAGATATAAACTTTCCAAAGTTTATACTTGTGATGAGGTTGATGAGTTCATTGAAAAGGTGAAAGTTACGTTGGATAAATTGTATGAACACTACTCATCGGTTGAATTAGCTTCATTAAAGAATGTTGATGCGTCACAAGAAGGCATTAATGTTGGAAAAGATATTTCAGAGGATCCAAATGTTGTACTTGATGATGATGTAGTGGATTGGGGTAAGTTCTTAGAAATTGAGCAAACCAAAGACCTTAAATCGGAGTTAGAACGTTACTTGGACGATGCCGTTGAGTTTGGGAATGGATCAAGACAGACTTCGATATTTTGAAATGGTGGAAAGAAAAAGCCTCTTCATATCGTGTTCTTTCTCGCATGACACGTGATATTTTTGCAATTCCTATATCAACCGTGGCTTCGGAGTCCGCTTTTAGCACGGGAGGTCGTGTGCTTGATCCATTTCGTAGTTCTTTAACTCCAAAGATTGTTGAGAGTTTGATTTGTACCCAAGATTGACTAAAGAGCTATTCATCCACTGTTAAAATGGAAGAAAAGCTAGAAGATATGGAAGAGATGGATAAAGGTATGTTTGTAACATATTGTCATATTCTATTTATATGATCTCTTTGTCTTTTTTAAACATCTTGCACTTCTCTATTTTTCTAGTGTTCGTGGATGATAGTGCAAATTCGAGTGTTGGAGAGTCATCTGTTTTGCTTCATGGATGATAATGGCTATGCAGTGGTTGAAGTGGGCAGTGGTTGTGCTATGGTAGCAGTGGCAGCAGTGGACTGGAAGCAATGGCAGCTGTTGTGTCATTAGGCATTGGGCAGGGGCAGCTTTCCTTAATTCTGTTTGTGTTAAATAATTGTTTGTGTTTGTGTTCTGTTTAAATTAAAGTGTCAGTAGTTTGTATTCTGTTTAAATTATAGTAGCATCAATTTGTGTTTTGTTTAAATAACACTGGCAGTAGTGGGCAGTGGCAGCCCCTTGCACCGTTGTGCAAGGATTATGTTTATTTATGTTAAACTGTTGTGCCTGGATTCTAGTTATAGTTGCATTATTTCTCCATTGAGTTCTTAATATTATGATTTTAATGTTAAAAATTTGATTGAAGTAACCCAAAATAAGTCCGTAAAATAATCCGAATTCAACCCGACTCCGCCCGAATTAAACTTGGGCAGTACTCGGGTTAAATTTTTCAACCCGAGATAGGTGAAATTAGAATTGATTATCCAACCCGTCCAAGTTGCCCCCTTGTTTAGAATAGAACCACCGAGCTAAACACCTGCTCTCTAAACCCCTCATTTGACTGTGTATTGCTCTCTCTCTCTCTCGAAAATGGCACTGTTCTTCAAACGGCTGGCCAAAGCTGCACCGATCACATTCGCTCACGGATTTCGAGGCCAATCCAAGTCGAGTTTCACCAACTCTCGACTCCCCTTAGGAGCAATTGCTGCGATTTCTGGTGGAATCTCGTACTACTACTTCTTTCCTTCGCCAAATTTGGTAATTTTTCCTGTGTATTGTTTTTTGTTGGAAATGCAATGTAGGGCATTGATATTTTATTGGATCAATACGATTATCAATGTTCTGCTTGTGAATACTATATTGGTATTTTGGGTTGCTGAAATCGAGATGCTTGTGTTTAGGGTTTTTGAACGCTTGATAAATTGGGTGGGTTTGGAATAATTTGAATTTTTTTTTGGTCATAAAATAATTTGAATTGAAAGGAGTGGATTTTGTATTCTCAAATGTTGCGTAATTGGAACCGGTTAGAAATTAGTTATAATGGTTATCTAATTTACCCTTCTCGTAGATTGAGAACTAAAACAATCTATTTTTGTTCGCAAATACAGGTTTATTTAGAGCATATACATGAAGAAAGTGGTCCGAAAGTTGGTGGGTCTCTCTCTCTCTCTCGCTTAATGAATTGCATTAGGATCCAGGATTACATGTGATTGCAGTGATATATCATGCTTATGATAGTTCCACTCAATTTCTTATATAAATGTGTTATCAACTCATTCCATGACCCCGAAAAAAAAAAACTCATTCCATTTCGTGCTCTTTTTCTTTCTCTCTCTCTCTCTCTCTCTCACACACACACACACACACACACCAGAGCTACATTGCCTGAGTCACTTCGTGGAATTTAGATAAGTTCTATGGCACTGTAAAGTCTAAGCTGAATGCCGTAGACTTTCCACTATAATTGATCTTGATGCATTCTTAGCTCAAGTTCTGATTTTGTGTATTTCCAGCTCTCAATCCTGATAAATGGATTGAATTTGAGCTGCAAGATAAAGCGAAGGTCAGCCACAATAGTCAGCTGTTCAGGTCATTCTCTTGTCTTAATGATTTTCCAAATGTTATTGATTTTTTTCACTAATTGGTTTATAGTAAAACAACTTAGTCATGTCATATACTGTCTTACCTTGGAAAACCGATTTTTTTTGCTTGTTTTAGCGATGCTATTAGTAGCTGAGTTTTTTCAGGGGTGTATGTCTCTTTAAAACGGAATGGTAAAGTTGCCTGACACGTGGAGAACAAAACTTTTTATGTTTCTTTTTATATCTTCAGAGAGTTCTCATAAGCAGGGATAGAAAAGTACTATGATTCATGTGCAATGATTTGTGGCATGTTTTGTTATTGTTTTGTAATTGATTACTTGTGGACTGGGGTAGGTTCGGCGGAAGTTTACATTCTATTTTGTCTATGTAATTTTCTTAAGGCTGATACAATTAATTAGGGTTTGATTCCTTCCTATTTTCAGTAATTACAATATCGTATAGATTGTATATCAGATGCCTATGCATTGCTAGGATACATTCGGTTAGGTTTCCTTTTCAACTGGCTTATAATTCTTAACCCTGTATCTATTATCTAGTGAACCAGTCAATGTCCCCAGCTAAGGAATAGGCGTGAAAATAGCTCAAACAAATAAAATTAGAATAAATTTTCTTACTTGAGATTGTGTAATCTTTCCTTTAGCAAATGAAGATTAATGGTATTTATAGTAGTAAAATGAAAAACAATATAGATACACTCTATAATATACAAATGCATATTGATGGATGTCGATATATTTATAAGAAGTTACAGTCATCATATGTGGTGGTTGGGGAAATTTAAGAGAAATAAAACTGACAAAAAAAAAAACTTCAAACCAATTTGTTGGATAATAACACCATGGTGAGGAAGTGATTTCCCATTGACAAGCAGACAGCAGTAGCATCCTATAATTACCAGAATTCTTGTGTTGCATACCTCCAGTAATGAAACTATATATGGATCGAAGAAATGGACCTTTTATTATTCCAAGTACAGATTGCTGATTTCATCATAAAAAATGATTGAAATCAGATGGTATTTCATTAAATAACTCAGCCTAGCTCAACAATCGTTTTTGGTTGCAACACTAATTGGTTGCTTAGAAGAGGAGTGATAATAGTTACAGAGAGTGGAGCTGGAAAAACATGTGAGTGGTTTATCATCTCCTTGATGCAACAAATGCTGGATTGTTTCAGATGTAGCCTGCGATGAACCATTAGAGATAAAAATTATTTAAATTTGAATGAGGACAGAACTTGAAGGGACTAATTCAAATTGTATTTACTGGCTATAGCTCGTTACAGGGAGGTGAAAACAATGGATAATCATTAAGAACCTAGGTAGATGCATTTGGTATTTAGGTGTAGCCTTACGAAAGTAAATTGAGAAAAGAGGGGCAAAAAGCCAAAGGCAGAGAAGAATGATGCACTGAGGTTTTTTTATTAGGTAGTGGTAGTCAATGTTCTACACATTGGAAAAGGGTATCTATTATTTTTTCCGTCAAATGTTTTGTTGTGCTTCTGTTGAGGTATGTAAATTTTCGCTAATGGGTTGTGATGAACCCTCCAAAACCTCAACTAATTTGTTTGATGGATTGGCTAGTTAGGTTTCAGTTAAGATGATCATTTTTAGTGGTTAATGAAAGGGGTTTTATCTTGTCAGTCTAATTGTACCACATTTAATTAGATGTAGAAGATAAGTGGGTGTTTTAAAATCCCATGGATATTAACAGATCCAAAAATGATACAAATTATCAAAATGGAAGAGAAATAAGGTTGTACGTTGAAATCAAAAAATGCCCCTATTAAGATGTCGAAAGGAATTATGTACAGTCAGTCCACTAAAAGAACATCAAATTTCTATATGTAAAATGCTCGATGAATTTTGATTCTGTTTAAATCAGAGTTGAAATCTCAACGTTTTAAGGTTTAGAATATAATAGAGGATTCAAGAAAGAAGATGGGAGAAAAAAGATATTAGAGATTAGGGTTAAAGAGAGTGAGAGTTCACTTATATTTATATTAACTCATAATAAGTTACAAATTACAATAATATCCTTAATTAAAATAACCTGACATTTTACACTCCACTTAAGTTGGAGCATAAATATCTTTCATGCTCAACTTGCATACATCTGAATGAAAAATTCTACTACTAAACTCATTAGCAAACACATCGGTTAATTGTTCCTTGGACGTCAAAAATGGCCTAAAAGTCAACCATTATTTAGTCTCTCTTCAATGAAGTATTAGTCAATCTCAATATGCTTTGTCTTGTCATGCTCAACTGGGTTGTAAGCAATATTTATGGTCGTCTTATTATCACAATACATGCGCATAGATTCACCATTAGAGATACCCAAGTCTTCCATTAAAGTTTTCAATTACATAAGCTCACAAATACCATGAGCATAACCTTGTATTCTGCTTCTGTATTAGATCTAGCTGTCATTGCTTGCTTTTTGCTCCGTTAAGTAATTAGATTTCCTCCTTCAAAGGTACAGTAACCTGTAGTGGAGCTCCTATCATCAATTGAGTCTGCTCTATCTGTATATGTGGAAGCTTCTAATCTCAGATGATGTTGCTTTGAGAACAATATTCATTTTCCTAGAGATGATTTGATATACCTCATTAAGGAAAAGAAAAACTCAGATTATTTTTAGAGCTCTCATTTCTTCTGTCATAGCTACGTTTCACTTGGGCTCTGCAAGGGCTTTATTCCAACTCTGAGAAAACGTTGTAAGAAACAAATTTAAAAATAGAATATTGAGTACAAGTCCGAACTCCTTTTCGAATAATAATAGATAAAGAATTATCATCGACATGATTACTGCAAAGAGTTATGAAGCACGGATACTTCGTTGAGGTCAACATATTTGTATCGGATACTTGATGATACGTATTGAAGACACACCAAACGTATCCAAAAATAAATAAAATATATGGATATTTCGCGGATATTTCTATATGCATAGAAGTATGTGTAATTATTTTTAATCTTTACCTCTTTCTTTCTATTTTCACATATAATACAATACATCAACAACAATCCATATGACTTTGAAGACACATGGATATTTTTCAAGTATTATTCATTATCACATATCCAAAGAGTATAAATGAGTTGATTACACTATAATATTAGCAACAAACAGTTGTAAACAAACAATCTAGTTAAATATTGGTTCTTATTCCTTTAATTAGTCACGTTCACTTTGTAAATTTACTGTAGTGAGATAATATATGAATTTTTAAAATAAAGAATTGTTAATGTTGTTTATTATTGTTGGTGTTGTTTATTATTGTTAAAGAATCATTAAAAATTATAGCTATCAATTCATTACAAGTTATTACATAATATTATAAATATAAGATATATAAGTTTTTAAAGACGTATCCTGGTCGTACCTTGTATCATCTTTTTTGGAGTTTCATCGTATCGTCGTATTCATATCATATCGTACCCATATCTTATATCTATATCCATATTTCCTAGACAAAGAGGCTCATTACCTGATTTAAGGGAAGAGATCTCAAGAATTGAGTCTAGAGATGATGACTGATTTAGTGGCTTATGGGTGGTGATCTGCATAGTTTGTTATTGAGTATAGCATCGCAAATCATCCCTTTCTAATCTTCCACAATTAGTTTGCACCAGCCAAGCCGAGATTCAAAACACCCAAAAAAACCGATGGGTTGTGCACAAAACTCTACCAGAGTTCTTATAAACCCACATGTTGCATTGGAGAATGTAGAATAATCCCAATCTTGGCAAAAAAATAGATCGCAAAAAATGACCGAAAAATTCTGAAAAAATTCAAAAATTGAAAAAATACCTCAGATGGCTTCAAAAATTTTCAGAAAAATCACTATCATGCTCGGGAGGAAAAACTGAGCTAGGTCATATTTTGATTGGTTTTGGTGATGACATCATCATTCTGGTGATGACATCAGCGACCCAACAGATTCCCAAAGCCTTCTTGAGTGCTCTAGTGACTTCAAATTTCAGATAGATCGCTTTGATACCAAGTTGAAATCTCAAGATGGTAAGGTTTTAGGGTTTTGAATGTAGAGGAGGCAAGAAAGAAGAAGAGGAAAGAGAGATATTAGAAATTATGGTTAAGATGAGTGAGAGTTGACTAATCTCTCCTCTCCTCTCATCACTCATATTTATATTAATTCATAAAAAGCTACAAATTACAATAATACGCTTAATTAAAATAACCTTATTCTACAATCAGAATGCAATGTTGCTTTTATGGGTTGGTAATGTTTCAAAGTAGACTTAAAGATATTCATTTGGTCACTTAACTAATATTTCCCCCATAAATTACAGGTTTTCATTTGATCCCGCTGCCAAGTTGGGCCTTGATGTGGCATCATGCTTAATTACAAGGTACATTCTACAATATTGAATATAGGATACTTTTCTAGATTCTATTATTTCAAAGAAAGTTCAATTTTTTGAAAATATGGGGCTTGTATGATTAAATTTCTAAAACATGTCAGTGATTATTTGCATCATCGTGATTTGTTCTTTTCTGATTTTAGGGCGCCAATAGGCCAAGATGCTGATGGAAAAATGAAATACGTTATTCGCCCGTAAGTCATTCTGTTTGAAATCCAGCATGCTTTATCTGAATTATTTTGGTTGCTTGAGTTAGTAAAAGGTTTACATTTACTTGTTAGATAAATTCTTGTTGAGTCACATTTCTCATTTTAAAGGCTTATTACTTATTAGATTTGGTAGCATTTGTGGACTTGTTTTGGATTACCTTTTTCATGCTCCGGTTTTTTTATTCCTGCCAATTCACTCTTTTATAGCCTGCCAGCTGCCAGTTCACCTCATTTGGCCTTTTTTTTTTTTAATCTTTTTAACAGACTACTGCCGATTTCTTCTAGAAAGAAATGAGAGACCCTGATCTACGATCTCAGCACTACCATGTGCAACATTATTAAAGTTAGAAGAATTAAGTTGATTTCCTGCTTACTGCTCAAGGATCATAACAACATAGACAATGCAGGGGGAAACTTTTATTTAGAGTGAATTTGTCCAGATAGTTCTTAATCTCTTCAGCAGTTGTCATAATATGCTCTTGCCATTATCTTACATTCCTTGTGTCGTCTAAGGGCTGTAAACCAGATGGACAATTTTTTTTTCAGTAGAAGACCAGGGGGTGAAATTATATTAATTAGGTGCTCAAAGTTATTTTAGAGGAGTAAAATCAGCTTTACATGTTGAAGTATGAAGCTGTACGAACCAAAAGACCAAGCTGCTTCAAGTGTCCCAAGTAATTGCAAACTTGATGCTTAGATAGAATGACTGAATTTTTTTCTCCATGCATTATTCTTCCCGAGTCATTGGGATTTTTTAACCCCCTTTCGATCAATGATGAATTGTCTTAAGATATTAGATTTCACTTATATCTGGAGAGAGCTAGCCATCCTAGAATTTGAGACTCTAATCCTTCTGAGTCTGTGACACCATGAATTCCAAACTCTGAGAAACTAGGTCTTTTATGAGATTTTTAGTGGAAGTGAGAATTTTGGTGGAAGTTTATGTAACATTTGGATGGTTTATTCGCTATTAGTAGAGTGTTATTTTCCTATTGTTCTACTTTCCTATTTTGTCTATACTTTCCTAACGTTGTAATTGTCTTCAATATCAATCTAATATAAATAGGGTGTCTTCAATTCAATATCAATGAATAAATTGTATGTTAGGATAAAGGAAAAGAAAGAAGAAAAAGAAAGAAAGCAAGAAAGTATGAAATAATATTGTGTGTAGGGTTTGGGTTATCAACGCCCTATCACTTATTTATATTAGATTGGTATTGAAGACAAATACAATATTAGGAAAGTAGGACATAAAAGGTAAACAAAACAATAGTAAAGTGACATAATTGGAAAGTTACATATTTGGAAAATAGAATAATAGGAAAGTAATATTCTAACACTCCCCCTTTATGCTCTAGAGATAAAAAGTGGTCAGTTTGGGATAAAGACTCATAAAGGTGGACGAAGCCACTGGGTTGGTGAGAAAATTATTGAGTTGACTACAATATCTCTACGTAGAAAATAAGGAGTATAAAATTAAACTCTAGGTGACTACTTCAAACCATTTTGGAAGTTCTTTAATTGACACACTACCACTTTCCCTGAGCAACAAACCTGGGTGGTTGCTCCTTGTGAAATTTAATATATTTATTTGGTTTTCTAAAGAAGCAATTACTGACCACACTAAAACAAGCTATAGCAAACCACGATCACGACACTGGAAAAGAACATGGTGATAACAAATGACAAACCCTATAACACTAGTACCATGTTGTCTCTTATCAAAAAAACAAAAACAGTACCACCAACAATAATACTGGCACAAACAAACACAACCAACAACACCACACGTCCACAGTGAACCATAGGCAACAACAAATTAACTGCGACAATAAAAATAAGGTAAATCAAGAGGAAACGAAGTTGAATTAACCAAAAAAAGGTTGAACTGATAATGAAAGCCACAAAACCAACATTGAATTGGGATGAAAACTCTAAAATTGTCATCAAACTAGGTTGAAAACACCTGAGTCGAACGGCCCTGACCTAAATCAGGATGAAAACTACTAAAGCTATACCAAAATGTGTTGAGAAATACTAAACTGACACTAAATCGGGTTGATAACATCGAATTGGAATTGAATTAGGATGTAAACTACTAAACTAGCACCAAAATTATGCCAAAAACTATTGAACCACACTAAATCGGGTTAAAAAAGACTAAATCAAAATTTAATTGGGATGAAGACCTTTAAACTAGCACCAACTTGACTTGAAAACCACTGAACCCACACTACAATAAATTGGAATTTAACTGAGATGAAAACCCCTAAACTAGCTCCAAATTGTGCCGAAAACCACTAAACTAACACAGTAACACTAAACCGGGCTGAAGACGTTAGACTGAAATTGAACCGTGATGAAAACTACTAAACCAGCACCAAATCGGGTTGAAAACTACTAAACCTATACTAAATCCAGTTGAAAACATTGAACCAGAATTAAATCAAGATGAAAACCACTAAATCAGCATCAAAACTATGTTGAAAATCACTAACCTAGCACTAAATCGGGTTGAACAACACCAAACTAACTCGAAAAGCGCTAAACCAACACCAAACTAACTCGAAAAGCGCTAAACCAACACTAAATCGAGTTGAAAACATTCAATTGAAATTTAACTGAGATGAAAACCCCTAAACTAGCTCCAAATTGTGCTAGACCCCACTTACCCAAGTATCTTACTCTTATACCAAATTGAAACATGAATAATTGTGTTAGGGTAAAGGAAAGAAAGAGAGGAAGAAAAAAAGTACAAAACAATATTATGTATAGTGTTTGCATTGTCAACACCCTGTCTACTCTTTGTATTACATTAATATTGAAGACAATTACAATGAAAGTGAGATAATTGGAAATTAGAACAATAGAAAAGTAACACTCTAAAGCTTTAGTGGTACATGATTAAATTTTCTTAGTTTAATTTATAGTCAGCTTGGGTAACTTCTTCTGAAGTGCATTCTATTTATAGGTATACCCCTATATCAGATCCAAATGCCAAGGGATATTTTGATCTATTAATCAAGGTATGCATTTCCTAACTAATTGTTTTCATTATTCCCTTGTTCAGTTTAGTTTGGAAAGGTATGCCCTTGATTTCCTGATGCTCTCCTCCTTATGTGAATCACGGTTTCATATGTGAATACAAACTTTTGCAGGTGTATCCAGAAGGGAAGATGAGTCAGCACTTTGCAAGCTTAAAACCAGGCGATGTGGTAGAAGTGAAAGGGTAAAAACCCTTCACCTGACCAATGACCAGATAACGATTCGCTGTGTATCTTCTCAGAGTTAAAAGCTTTTCTTTCCTTTGTCTTTTCGTGCCCCTCTCTTGCAGGCCCATTGAAAAGCTCAGATATACTCCCAATATGAAGAAACACATTGGCATGGTAAGAGCAGTGCATGATACAACTCACGGAAGTCGAAGAAAAAGAAAAACACTAGAAAAATAAAAGACGAATGGTGTTGTTGGCTTTCAAGTAGGTATTTCGGCAAAGATTATGACCCTACAGAGGCCACTTATCTGTGGCAACTACTTATGTTGTGCATTACGTAATAACACCAGAGGTTTTATTTGTTATTTGTAATGGAATCTAGAAATTTTTAAAAATGGCAAGCTTGTAGAACAGCCCTGTCAAAGAAGTATTAGTTTCATACAAGGATCAAAATTTCGTTTCGAAGTACCGTTTCGGTCAATTCAAAAATAGAAACGTTTCGGAAACATTTCGGAAACGCAATGGAAACGCAGAAAAAATATGGAAACGCATAGAAACACAAATGCAATCCATTAATTTATAAAGATATGCTAAATAATTTATTAATTCAACATATTTATTAGGTTAACATCAATTTATACAAGAATAAATTTAAATTTGAGGGAAAAAAAGGCTTGACTTGAGGCGAAAGTCACTTAAATTAGTTTCAAACACTTAATTTTTATGAAATAAACACATTTTTACATAATATTAAGGTCTTATAAGACACATGAAATGCTAATGAGTACATACTTACATGGTTACATCCATTCCCCTGTGGAATGTCGAGCAGGCTCATACATCGGTGTAGGCTCTGGGTAGCTACTTAGAGAAACTCCATATGTGACATAAATATGATGACAATAGTTACTCCAAATCATATTATTACGGTAATATAATCCAATTAATAATACTATTTTATTATAATACTAATAATGAAGGGTATCAAATTAAATTAATGATACTTATGTATACTTAAAAATTAAATGTAATTGCAGTGGGTATTAAATGTAATTACAGTAGGTATTAAATATAATTACATTAGGGTATTAAATGTAATTGTTAATACTTATAACAAAAAAAAAAAGCAAAAAACTTGCACAGCAGTGAGGTATTAAATATAATTACAGTATGTATTAAATATAATTATAATGGGTATTAAATATAATTATAGTAGGGTATTAAGTGTAATTATTTATTCTTATAACAAAAAAATTATAAAAGACAGAAGAGCAGTGGGAATTAAATGTAATTATAGTGGGATATTAAATATAATTATAGTGAGTATTAAATGTAATTACAGTGGGTATTAAATGTAATTATAATTGGGTATTAAATATAATTATTCATAATGAACCGAATATATCACTGTTTTGTCGAAACGGTTCGAAACAATGCCGTTTCGATCGAAACGGTCCGAAACAGTACCGTTTCGACCGAAACACTGGAATTTTGTGATTCAACTACTGTTTCGTTTCGGAGTGTTGAAATTCCGAAACGTTTCGGACGTTTCGGACGTGTCGACACGACATTTTGATCCTTGGTTTCATAATTTGCGCATTCAGTCCGTAGAAAATGACAAGTTTATCTTCACAATTTACACAATGGAAGTGGATTATATTCCCATCTATGCATGAGGTATGGTGAAATATTCTAGAGCACATTGAATATTAGTATGATGTAAAATGTTATCCCACGTAGTTTTGAGATAATGCATTATCACTGAAATTTAATATATCTTTGGATATTTCTCCAAAAAATTGTACATCCCTGAATATATCTATGGATATGTAGCACATATTTCAGCTGCAATTCTCCTTTTCAACCAAACTTCATAGATATAACAGTCTATGAATACTATCTTTCTTTAAATTTCCCAGATAGTCTGTATAAATTCTTGAATCATCTGTTGACCTGTCCCATATACTTGCTGCACTATACTATTGCAATGCTGCACAATATCTAAGCGTTTCAAAAATTCATGTCCCCAGCTTTGTGATGAACAACCTCACCTAATTGTTTTGAGGTCACAAAGTGTATAGCTTGGTGGCTATTTTCTGTGGTGATATAGGGTTCCCCTTTGCTACAGATTGATTAGTTCTTAATCAAAATATACGTTAATTTATGAACAATGTAATTATAGCAAAATGTAACTTAAGTGTGATGAATACGTATGGTCCCCTTCTATCTGATGTGTAAACATGTTGTCATCCAGATTGCTGGTGGCTCAGGCATCACTCCAATGCTTCAGATAATTGATTCTATTCTGAAGAATCCTGATGACAACACCCAGGTAGGCCTATTATCTCAATATCTTTTGAATCCATAGTTTGCAGCTTTTCAAAACATCTTTCCTTGCATCTGCAGATTGCGCTGGCAAACTTAATGCTAGTTGTACCTGACTAGTTTACAAAAAATGTTACGTAAAGTTATGTGCATTGGTAAATGAACATAATGAGATATCTAGGGCATAAATAAGGCATTATTAATCAGATCAATCAAAGAGTCAGTTGCTGTAGTTCGGAATGATAAGCAATTTAGTCAGTTGCTGTTGTCTTGCAATGCATGCAAGTGTGCTATGCCTTCATGATTAGCTTTCATGTTTTCAGGTTTCGTTGCTCTATGCTAATGTATCCCCAGATGACATACTGCTCAAACAGAAGCTTGATGTGCTTGCTGCTAGCCACCCCAATTTGAAGGTTCTGGCTGGGTTAATATGAAAAGGACTGTTGTTTATTCCTATATTTTGAGTTTTCCTCTGACTTAAATTTCTTTTGTTTATGAAAATTTCCAGATATTCTACACCGTAGATAATCCGACAAAGGATTGGAGGGGAGGTGCAGGTTACATATCAAAGGATATGGTTGTGAAAGGATTACCTGGTCCTAGTGATGATACTCTTATTCTTGTAAGATTTCCTCTGCATCTCTGTTGTGATGGCTTTAAAATAGTTCATTAATATATGGCATCAAAGGTAATCTGCATATGTGATAGTTGCAATATGCAACATTCATTCTATATCCACTCTATCGATTCAATTTTCAATGGAAAAGGAAGTAGAAATATTTTGGTTTTTCTCCAATCAGGAGAGAGAGAGAGAGAGAGAGAGAGAGAGAGAGGTCAATGCAAAACATCCTGTCAGCTGAATCTGGTGTCAACAGATCATATGAGAGACCTACTTCAAAGTCTTATACTTGGTAGAATTTCTAGTCTGTTACCTTTACAATTGTCCAATTGACTCTGCGATGCTCGACTCATCATCAACACAATTTGTCAAGAAGCTAGTAAGGGATCACTTAATTATGACGACTATGGACCTATTGGATGGATTTTGATAGAAGAATTAGTAAGGTTATTAGTAAGTTTAGAGTCTGTAAACTTGTATCAAACAATGCTTTGTTATTTGTTGATGAAGATTGGTGAAAGATAAAGGATTGGAAACGTCATTATGGTTGAGCAGATATGGTGTAAAATTCCGCGTGAATGACTTCTGATTATGAGGTCTCTTTCTGATTTTTTTTTTACTTCTCCAGGTATGTGGCCCTCCTGGACTGATGAAACATATATCTGGCGATAAAGCCAACCGCTCACAAGGCGAGGTACGAAAGCACATTCTGTCCTTTACTCCTGATAAGCCATATGCACATTTTCTCAACCTCTAAACCTTCTCCTCCTTATTTGATTTGTTGCAGCTCACTGGTATACTAAAGGATCTTGGGTATACGGAAGAAATGGTATACAAATTTTGATGGAGCGGATCACTTCAATGTGATATTTCGAAATAAATGATTTTTTTTGTAGAACCTTGTACTAACTTCAAGAAACCAAGAGTTTGAATGAGCATAAGAGTGATATTCAAGGATAAACAATTTGTGTGCGTTCTTGTTCTTTTGCACCCCGAATATTTATAATTAAGGGTGTCAAAGTATTACAAGATTCGTTAATATGACATAAACATGATACAAAATTAGAGGGCTTTGGTATTTTTTAAGTCACCGGTTTTACAAACGAGTGGAGTGGATATAACACGACATCATTAATAAATGAAATTGAATTGAACATGGGTGAAGTCAAATAAAAGAAATAAACGTCTTGACTTTTTTATATATTAATTATAGATGATTCATACGCAACATGAATTAATATGATATTACTTGTTAAATACGAATTACCACCGGATGAATTAAGCTTTATCAAGGACATCATCCACCTTCACAGCTTGCTGCAATGGCTGCTTCACTTGGGTAACGCTGATCCTAATTTTTGGCTCACTAACATATGAACATCAAATCATAGCACATCTCAACTAAAACCTTTACTTTGGAAATTCCATACACCGGTGAAGACAACATTTCTGGTGAACACAGGTCATTCTGTTCTTAAAACTCCTTCTCATACTTTCAAACTGAACAATGTCCTACGAGTTCCATCTTTTGCTACCAATTTGCTTTATGTAAAACAATTCTGTTCTGAGAATCATTTTAAATTCATCTTTGGTTCTGATTTATTTGAAATTCAGGACAGCATCACGGGACAAACACTATACAAACGCTAGAGTAGCAATGAACTTTATTCTTCTCATGGTCTCTCTCCATCCCTCTCTACTCTAGTTGCATGTTTTGGCAGTAGGGTTCCAAATCAAGTCTGGCATGACATAACAGGTCATTCTGCAGCTTTAGTTCTTCTACACATTTTAGACAATAACAAACTTTCTTTGTCACAGAAATCTTCTACTTCTTGTATCTGTGTTCATTGTTTGTATGGTAAAATGACAAAGCTTCCCTTTCGTATTTCCCATTATGTATCTTTGTTTCCCTTACAGCTAGTTCATAGTGATGTTTGGGGGCTTTCACCCCATATTTCTATCAATAAATTTCGTTTTTGTATTTCTTTCATCGATGATTGTACTAAATGCACATGGATTTTTTCAGTGACTCATAAATCTAATGTTTTTCTTATCTTCTGTAAATTCAAGGTTTTTGTTGAAAACCAGCTTCCTCATGAAATTTTGGCACTTCAGTCTGGTGGGGGAGGTGAATACACTAGCAGCCACATCCAAACCCTTCTCCCATCGCATGGTATTCATCACAAAAAATCCTATCCTTACAATCCTGAATAGAATAGGACTACAGAAAGAAAGAGCATACATAGTTGAAATAGTTAGACTATTTATATTTTGGGTAGTTTAGACATTTTACATTGTTTTGTTGCCCTACTATATAAGGGTATATATTGTGTATTCTAGGTTAAGCAGTATTACAAACTTGTTTAGTAATAATAATATTTTCTCTTTCTCCTTTCACT
The DNA here is from genome assembly GCA_963454935.2 of Ilex paraguariensis. NCBI lineage: Eukaryota > Viridiplantae > Streptophyta > Magnoliopsida > Aquifoliales > Aquifoliaceae > Ilex > Ilex paraguariensis. The sequence goes on from CAUOFW020000270.1 coordinate 239,164, forward strand.
CTTCTTTATTTAATTAAAGTTTACATGGTATCAAATCATGGTTTTCGATTCAAAATATATTGTAGCACCACAGTAATTTAGTTGGAAAAAAAATATATTCTTGGATTAGGGTTGACATCATCTATGGTGATTTATTTTTTTGTTATTGTCTTCGACTTTTTGACTTCATATCTAGTCTAAGTAGTGCGACTAAAGATTCTCGGTGTTGGGTTGTGTTATTTGAGGGATAGTCATTGGTGGGTTGTTGAATTTTTATGGTTCTATGGGCTGTGAACAGTGCCAAAAATACTGTTCGCATAGTGAACAGTGCCGAAAATACTGTTCACGCAATGTGAACAGTACCAAAGTTTCTGTTCATGCTGTGAACAGTGTCCCAACTCAATTTTTTGTGGCATTTTTGTTGTATTGTTGTGTAAGAAATCTCAATTTGTTATGAGTATTTGATTTGAAAAACTGTTGAGTTGATTTGTGGTGAACTTTTGATTGTTTGGCGTTGACTGCTTCTTTTGGTTCTAGTTTCTGCTCTTGGGTTCGCTCATATTCTCTTTGGGTATTGTTTGGAGTTTGAGAACAAAACTTTGAGTTTGCACCTATTTTGGACTATTGGGCTTTTGGCTATTTGATTTGGGCATTGTTGCTGGTGATTTTTGTTGGGCAACCTCAATTTTTTGGGTTTGTTGATTTGGGCTGATGCTGATTTGGGCTTCTCTTTGTTGGACTGTTGGTTTGCATTTCTTCTTTCCTTTGTTGGGTATTATTTTGTTGGGCATTGTTGTTGGTGGTTTTTGTTGGACAACCTCAATCCTTTGGGTTTATTGATTTGAGCTAGTGCTGATTTGGGCTTCTCTCGGTTGAGCTGCTAGTTTGACTTTTCTTCTTTTCTTTGTTGGGCATTGTTACTGGTGGTTTTTGTTGGGCAACCCCAATCTTTTGGGTTTGTTGATTTGAACTTCTTTATGTTGGGCTGCTGGTTTGACTTTTCTTCTTTTCTTTGTTGGGCTTTGTTTTATTGGACATTGTTGTTGGTGATTTTTGTTGGGCTTTGATTTTCTGTTGGATCCCTCATTACTATTTTGGGCCTTAATTTGTTGAGCCTACACTTGAATTTTTTGTTGAGTTTATAGTTTTCTTCCTCTAAGTCTCTAGAACTTCGTACTTACTCTGATGTGGACTAGACTGATGACTCTATGGATAGCAGGTGCACTATTGGTTTCTGTCTCTTTCTTGGTAATTCTCTTATTTCGCGGAAAAGTAAGAAATAAATTGTTGTAGCTCGATCATTTGCTGAAACTGAGTCTCATGCTTTGGCCTTCACAACAGCAGATATAGTTTGGTTGCGTTGGTTACTTGCTGACCGTTTCTTTACGAAAATCTCACACCCTCGCGTGCTTTTATTTTTTCTTAGCGAACTCTTGATGTTTGATGTTACCATATCATGAGTTTGAGGGGGAATGTTAGAGTATTTATATTTTGGGTAGTTTATGCATTTTACATTGTTTTGTTGCCCTAATATATAAGGGCTCATATTGTATATTCCAGGTTAAGCAGTATTACAGACTTGTTTAGCAATTATAATATTTTATCTTTCTCCTTTCGCTCTTCTTTATTTGATCAAAGTTTACAGAAACAACTCTAACTTTACTGTCTATAGCTTCTTTACCTCCTATTTTGTGGTTTCAACCATTTACTATTGCCACTTATCTGATTAATCTACTGCCCAGTAAGAACACCTCTCAGAAATCCCTTTTGAATTTCTCTTTCACACCAGACCTAATTATAATCATCTCAAAACCTGTCTTGCTACCTTTTTGCAAACCTGTCTTGCTACCTTTTTGCTTTAGCTTTACAGACGTAATAAATTGGAACCCAAGTCTACAAAATGTGTATTTCTTAGATATCCATTTGATTATAAGGGTTATCTTTACTATGATTATCAGTCCAACAAGATGTATGTTTCTAGGCATGTCTGATGAGACTATATTTCCTTTTGCTACTTCAGCTTCTAAATTTTCTTATTGCCCTTTCACTAATGACATTTGGTATCCATCAGGCATATTCTTTGAACAACAATCTATCATTGGTCATCCTCCTTCACTTTTATCCCCTATTCTATCCTTTTTCTCGATTTCCTTAGCTATTTCTACCATCACAATCCACCACCTCAACATATACTCATTCCAATTCCATAGCAAATTTACTTACTTCTTCTCCAACATTAGCAGATATGTTTCCTTCTGTCTTTGATGTTCGCCCTTCTCCTTTAGATTCATAGTCTTCTGCACCAAATACCTACACTCTCAACACGCACTCT